>WBZZ01005462.1:47500-52500 GCA_019918135.1 Paulinella micropora
CTTCTTCCTCTTCTTCTTCTTCCACCTCGTCTTTCACTTTGGGCGCGTGTGAGCCCGCGGGCTCTGCAAAATCAAGACAAAATACACAATGCAAAGTGAACATAATCACTCAGAAGGAAAATTAGCAAGTACAAAAAAAAACAACTAAAAACTGATAGAGAGGAAGAAAGGAAGCAAAGAAGGAGAGGAGGAAAGGAAGCAAAGAAGGATAGAAGAAATGAAACCAGAAACAAAAATTGAAGCAAAAAAGGGAAGAAGAAAGAAAGAAAGAAAGAAGGAAAGAAGGAAAGAATGAAAGAGCTAGGACGGAAAGAAGGGACAACTGTTAGAGGGAAAAAAAAAGAAGAAAAGGAAGGGCAACATAGGAGGCATGTTGTATGGTTCATTTTTTGCATGCTGTTATTAAAGTACCAGAGCCGTCGAGTCGGAACTGAAAGAAGACAGGAAAGAAAGAAAAGAAGAAGAAGAAGAAGAAGAAGAAGAAGAAGAAAAGGAAAGAGCTAGGAAGGAAATAAGGTAGGGAACAAACAAAGGAGAAAGTGAAATGCTGCAAGGTTCATCCATCCGTTTGCGTTCTGCTGATGCATCGGTTTATCATTTTGCATGCTGTGCTCTGTGCATGATTTCACTCTTTTGCTTGCTGTGGTCCATGCACGGCTCACCCTTTGGCACGCTCTTGTGGATCGATTACCAGAGCCGTCGAGTCGGAACTGCTTTTGATGCGGCTCAATCAACACACTGGGCAGTATGTCCTACAGACAGATAGATAGATAGATAGATGAGATATCGACTAATGTCAGAAAAAAGGAGCTTCTGATTTCGTCAACCAAGGAAGTCTGTGGGTAAAGTATTAACCCGATGCCCAGCTAAGCCGTGATGTTTGCACGGAAGGGACTGATACAGGCAATACCAAAGCTCCCTAGGACCAGGCGGGGCCAGGGCTCGTTCCATAAGCGCCCCTTGCAGAACGAGCTCCCACCTCCATTACAGAGGACCCAGTAAGCAGATGGAGTTTTGAGACTGTTCGACAGTCTAGTATAAACCGACAGAGCACTGTGGGTTTTATTCCGGGCTCAACAAGCGAGAAAGGGCACCCTGAGGGAACAGGATTGTGCTTCCCGTCGCTATTTCGGCATGTGACTTATAGGCGTATGGCTAGGCACACATAAGGCACCCCACCACGGGCCCAGCACGCCCACACCATCCCCTAATTCTCTGTCTGTCGACAGATGGCACCCATTTCAAAAAAACCAAGCCCAAGGGAGGGTCAGTGACACCTCAAGTGGCCTTGGTTCACTCCGTGGAGTAAGTGATGAGATCAACTGATGAGATATCGACTAATGTCAGAAGATAGATAGATAGGATAGATAGATAGATAGATAGATAGATAGATAGATAGATAGATAGATGGATTGCTTTTGATGCGGCTCAATCAACACACTGGGCAGTATGTCAGACAGACAGATAGATAGATAGATAGATAGATAGATAGATAGATAGATAGATAGATAGATGGGTTGCTTTTGATGCGGCTCAATCAACACACTGGGCAGTATGTCCTACAGACAGGTAGATATTTATATAGATAGATAGATAGATATATAGATAGATAGATAGATAGGTAGGTAGATAGATGGATTGCTGTTGATGCGGCTCAATCAACACACTGGCAGTATGTCCTACAGACAGACAGACAGATAGATAGATAGATAGATAGATAGATAGATAGATAGATAGATAGGTAGATAGGTAGACAGATAAATAGATGGATAGACTGCTTTTGATGCGGCTCAATCAAAAGACTTAACGATATGTCCTATATAGATATGAATATAGGCGTAGATACAGATATGGATGTAGATGTGAGTATAGATAGAAAGAAAGATTGATTGATAGATACATAACTAGAGATACAGATAGATATATAGATATTATATTTAGTCTGTCTTTGGATATTAATACCTCAACCCGGAGTTGCGCAACTACCTCCTTTAAACTATTACACACACACACACACCACACTAAAAAACTGTAAAGTATCGTACGCATGCATAAACAATTTTAAACTATTATTACATAAATAATACAACTGCTTGATTCAAACTTCAACATTTATAATTACAAAACCGTTAAAACATCACACACAAAAAACTCAAAACTATTGATCTACCTATCTACCTAACATAGTATCAGACCGTTCCAGCTGTTGCGCCGCCGTCTCACGTGCCGCCTCCAAGCCTTACATGTAGATGCAAGCAGATGTGTATGTATGTACGTGAAGACAACCTGTGCGAACCAAGACAGGGCTGCTGCAGCAGGGAGGACGTACACAGCTGATCTACCTAATATATCTGATCTACCTAATATATCTGATCTATCTGATCTATCTGATCTATCTAATCTATCTAATCTATCTGATCTATCTGATCTATCTGATCTTTCTAATATATCTAATCTATCTAATCTATCTGATCTATCTAATCTATCTGATGTATCTGATCTAATCTATCGAATCTATCTAATCTATCTAATCTATCTAATCTAATATATCTGATCTATCTGATCTATCTGATCTATCTGATCTATCTAATCTATCTAATCTATCTAATCTATCTAACCTATCTAACCAATCTATACTGTCTGATCTATCTAATCTATCTAATCAATATCTAATCTATCGAATCTATCGAATCTATCGAATCTGTCGAACCTATCAAATCTATTGAATCTATTGAATCTATCGAATCTATCGAATCTATCGAATCTATCGAATCTATCTAATCTATCTACTCTATCTAATCTATGCAATCTATCTAAGCTATCTAATCTATCTACGCTATCTAATCTGTCTGATCTTTGTGCTAGAATGTACAGAAGGGAGGAAAAGTAAGTAAGTAAGTAAGTAAGTAAGTATGTATGTATGTATGTGTATGTGTATGTGTATGTGTATGTGTATGTGTGTGTGTGTATGTATGTATGTATAGTCACCGTCCGCAACGTTGACCGGTTGTCGTAGCAGCGAGGACTTCCACAACTAGATTGCAACACAATTCAATACACGACACCGACAGAAAGAATTACCAGATAGACAGCTAGATAGTCAGATAGATAGACGAATAGGCAGATAGAATGGTAGATAGTGTGACAAAAAGACGGATAGATAGATAAACAGACAGATAGAGCATGAAGATATACAAATAGACAGGTGCAGAGAGAAATAGACAGAGAGAAACAGAGAAATAAACAGACAGAGAGAAAGATGGATAGATAGATGGACAGACAGAGAGAAACAGTCTACTTGCTGCTGCAGCTGCTCGGTGAGGAAGTCGGCCCAGGACAGACCAATCAGACTTGACCAACACACACACAGACATACACGTGCATACGCACGAACAGAATGGCCAGAATACATCCAGGGCAAGCCGATCAGACTTATCGCACAGATACACATACACACACAAGTAAAGAAAGGTGGAGGTAAATAAAAATGAAGAAAAAAATGGTGGACTGGGCAAGATAAGAAGGAGATTGAGTTCTAGCGAAAGTGAAAGACAAAGTCAAGTCAAAAGGGTAAACAAAATTCGAGCGATGAAAGAGAAGAAAGTAAAAAAATTTAGATAGATAGATAGATAGATAGATAGATAGATAGATAGCAAGGACAGCAAAAGAAAGGATAGATAGAAAGATAGAAAGATAGATAGATAGATAGATAGACAGATGGACAGATAGATAGATAAATAGATAGATAGATAAATGAGATATCGACTAATGTCAGAAAAAAGGAGCTTCTGATTTCGTCAACCAAGGAAGTCTGTGGGTAAAGTATTAACCCGATGCCCAGCTAAGCCGTGATGTTTGCACGGAAGGGACTGATACAGGCGATACCAAAGCTCCCTAGTACCAGGCGGGGCCAGGGCTCGTTCCATAAGCGCCCCTTGCAGAACGAGCTCCCACCTCCATTACAGAGGACCCAGTAAGCAGATGGAGTTTCGAGACTGTTCGACAGTCTAGTATAAACCGACAGAGCACTGTGGGTTTTATTCCGGGCTCAACAAGCGAGAAAGGGCACCCTGAGGGAACAGGATTGTGCTTCCCGTCGCTATTTCGGCATGACTTATAGGCGTATGGCTAGGCACACATAAGGCACCCCACCACGGGCCCAGCACACCCACACCATCCCCTAATTCTCTGTCTGTCGACAGATGGCACCCATTTCAAAAAACCAAGCCCAAGGGAGGGTCAGTGACACCTCAAGTGGCCTTGGTTCACTCCGTGGAGTAAGTGATGAGATCAACTGATGAGATATCGACTAATGTCAGAAAAAAGGAGCTTCTGATTTCGTCAACCAAGGAAGTCTGTGGGTAAAGTATTAACCCGATGCCCAGCTAGATAGATAGATAAATAGATAGATAGATAGATAGATAGATAGACAAAAATAAGAAAAAGACAGCAGACCTGACGTTGATGGAAAGGGAGTCTTCAGTACACTCTACCTGACAGCGTAGATAGGTGAAAATGAAATACATACTTACTTACGTACATACTTACTTACGTACATACATACATAACATACATAACATACATACTTGCATACTTGCACATATGCATACACGAGAAGTTGTTCCTTTTTTAGTACAGTGAGAAATGCCATCAAACGCCACATTCTCAGCTTGCCTTGGCTTTTGCATCTTGTGCAGTAGTTCGTTCGAAAGCTTTCCTTACGAGCTGTCTACTGAGCCATGCCACAAGCCTGACACGCTGAAATTGGCTCCGAATGCAGTGCTTGCATCTGTGCAAAATGGCGGCAGCTGGAGCAAAAAGGCAGCGTTTGAGAACAAAATGGCAATAACTAGGAACAAAGAGGCAGTAGTTGACCCGATGCCAGATGCCGGCGGGGTGGTACAGTATGCAGCCTGGCTGCAACTCCACCTGTTGATGCATATGTGCGTATATATATAGAGATAAAAGGAGAGAGAGAGAGAGAGAGAGAGAGAAAGAAA
>WBZZ01005462.1:62500-67500 GCA_019918135.1 Paulinella micropora
AATTTTGGCATTCAGGACACTCCCCTAACGCAAATATTTGCGTGAATTCCAAACAATATATATCAGCATCAAGATCGAGTCTGGGCTAGCTACCCTGCCAATATGAGCTCCCATATTATTATTATTATGGAGGGGTGCACAGTATGGCACCCCACGGGAATAGGAGGTGGTTGGGCCTCGTCCCACTGGTTCCGAGGCTATGTTGTTGTGTTGTTTTTATAAGACATACACCACGTGGGTCGAAGGGGTATATACATTCCGCGATCTAGGGGTGGTGACGGGTTTCGAGGCGTCCCAGACACTTACCGCAAAACGTCCTCATGCGCTGGCAGACCGCATGAAATGTCTGCTACCCCCCTTGAGTACCTCCGTTCGACTTATACCCAGTCTTGTGGAACTCTCTCATAGGGAACATCAATCATTTGCAGTTGATTCCCTGCAATGTATCCGACACGCCGGGCGGGTAGCTATTCAGGGATGGTTAGAGTCACTCTTCCCTCCCCAACATTCACTGTGTGACTGTTGGGTCGACCCTCAGGGATGGAGGCGCATGGTCCTTGGACTGAGCCATGACAGATCAATACAATACAATACAATATTATCATTATTATCATTATTATCATTATTATCATTATTATTATTATTATTATTATTATTATTATTATTATTATTATTATTATTATTATTGGTGGAGGACCTCGAACAAGGGTATTGGAGGCTTATGTCCGTTGAGGATATGCGATTAGCTGCATCAGTACGCCTCAGATATAGTAAATCTGCCTTGGAGTGTTGACTGTGACATATTTGAGGGAAATCCCGATGAAAAAACCTAGTCACACTTGCTAAACAGAGTTCCAGCCCAATGGCCTCAAGGCGTTAAACTGTGACGCCAACTCATAACCCTTTGGTGGTAGATGCTGGGGAGGAGGGTCGTTGCGCGCGTAAAAGATCTTAAACTCCGCATATGCTGGTTGATAGCCCAGGACCCAGCAGACACCAGATTGTTATGGGTGGGGTTTCGAGGCAGCTCTAGCAACCGCGCTTGGTGTATGCACTTGCACATTCGGTGACGTCTTGCAAGAGGTTGCTGGGACTGCGGAATAACCTCGGCTTAGTGCAGTCTTGCCCTCAGGAGCTCCATCGGTGGCCCCGATCATCAGGCGAGAGACTGACACGGGGGGTGGAGGACCTCGAACAAGGGTATTGGAGGCTTATGTCCGTTGAGGATATGCCATTAGCTGCATCAGTACGCCTCAGATATAGTAAATCTGCCTTGGAGTGTTGACTGTGACATATTTGAGGGAAATCCCGATGAAAAAACCTAGTCACACTTGCTAAACAGAGTTCCAGCCCAATGGCCTCAAGGCGTTAAACTGTGACGCCAACTCATAACCCTTTGGTGGTAGATGCTGGGGAGGAGGGTCGTTGCGCGCGTAAAAGATCTTAAACTCCGCATATGCTGGTTGATAGCCCAGGACCCAGCAGACACCAGATTGTTATGGGTGGGGTTTCGAGGCAGCTCTAGCAACCGCGCTTGGTGTATGCACTTGCACATTCGGTGCCGTCTTGCAAGAGGTTGCTGGGACTGCGGAATAACCTCGGCTTAGTGCAGTCTTGCCCTCAGGAGCTCCATCGGTGGCCCCGATCATCAGGCGAGAGACTGACACGGGGGGGTGGAGGACCTCGAACAAGGGTATTGGAGGCTTATGTCCGTTGAGGATATGCCATTAGCTGCATCAGTATGCCTCAGATATAGTATAGTATTATTATTATTATTATTATTATTATCCCTGAGAGGTGTTGGTGAAGTGGGTGGGGGGTTTGGGGGGAGGGGAAAATGAACATTGTGTACCCCCCCCCCATTTTCGCACCCCTGTCGGAATAAATCATGGTTTGTGGGAACGAGGGGGAGTTGGGAGCTCATATTTGCAGGGTGGCTAGCCCCAGACTCGATCTTGATGCTGACATAATTTTTTTGGAATTCACGCAAATATTTGCGTAAGGGGAGTGTCCTGAATGCCAAAATTCCTTGTTTTTTTTTCGCACCCCAATCGGAATAAATCATGGTTTGTGTGAAGCAGGAGGAGTTGGGAGCTCATATTGACAGAGTGGCTAGCCCCAGACTCGATGCTGATGCTGATATAATTTCTTTGGAATCCACGCAAATATTTGCATTAGGGGAGTGTCCTGAATGCCAAAATTCCTTGCTTTTTCAGCCTATTTTCTGCTCTCCCATCGGAATAAATCATGGTTTGTGGGAACCAGGAGTTGGGAGCTCATATTGGCAGAGTGGCTAGCAGCAGACTCGATCTTGATGCTGGTATAATTTCTTTGGAATTCACGCAAATATTTGCGTTAGGGAGTGTCCTGTACGCCAAAATTCCTTTTTTTTTAGCAGTACTTGCCGTTGCCTCCGGCAATTGAACGTACTCTGTCGACGGGGCAGGGGGGGGTCCGGGGGCACTCCCCCCGGGAACCCCAGCCCGGCAGTTGTACGTACCCGTTTCGGTCGCGGGTGGCACCCACACCAGAAAATTGAGGTCATGTCCCACCAGCCGCCCTCCGGCAATTGAACGTACCCTATCGACGGTGCAGGGGGGGGTCGGGGGGGGGCCCTCCCCCCGGGAACCCAAGCCCGGCGATTGTACGTACCAGTTTTTTTCGCGGGTGGCACCCAGACCGGAAAATTGAGGTCTTGTGCCACCAGCAGCTGTTTGCGCACACCAGAGCGAGTTAGCGGCTGATATTTGGTGTATCTGACACTTATTGATGAGCTCTCTTCGAAAATATACAAATTGTGGCGCCGAGTGGCCTACAAACCGGGAAATTGAGGTTTTTGCACCACCAGGCGCCGTTTGCGCACACCCGAGGGAGTTTGAGGCTGATGTTTGGTGTACCCGACACCTCTAGGTGCGCTCTCTTCGGAGATAAAAAAGTTTTGTTGGCGGGTGGCACAAAAACCAGAGAATTTAGGTTTTTGTGCCACCAGAGCTTACACTTGCGTTCTGCTGGTACCTCCGGCAATTGAACGTACCCTGTCGACGGGGAAGGGGGGGGTCCGGGGGGCCCTCCCCCCCGGGAACCCCAGCCCGAGGGGGGGGTGGGGGGGGGGGGGGGGGGAGGGTGCGCGATTCGCGCACCGCATTCGCGCACCGCAAACCATCCTTTCAGGTGTTAGCGCAGCCCCTAGTTATTATTATTATTATTATTATTATTATTATTATTATTATTATTATTATTATTATTATTATTATTATTATTATTATTATCATTATTATTATTATTATTATTATTATTATTATTATTATTATTATTATTATTATTCAGCCCAATGGCCTCAAGGCGTTAAACTGTGACGCCAACTCATAACCTTTTGGTGGTAGATGCTTGGGAGGAGGGTCGTTGCGCGCGTAAAAGATCTTAAACTCCGCATATGCTGGTTGATAGCCCAGGACCCAGCAGACACCAGATTGTTATGGGTGGGGTTTCGAGGCAGCTCTAGCAACCGCGCTTGGTGTATGCACTTGCACATTCGGTGCCGTCTTGCAAGAGGTTGCTGGGACTGCGGAATAACCTCGGCTTAGTGCAGTCTTGCCCTCAGGAGCTCCATCGGTGGCCCCGATCATCAGGCGAGAGACTGACACGGGGGGGTGGAGGACCTCGAACAAGGGTATTGGAGGCTTATGTCCGTTGAGGATATGCCATTAGCTGCATCAGTACGCCTCAGATATAGTATTATTATTATTATTATTATTATTATTATTATTATTATTATTATTATTATTATTATTATTATTATTATTATATTATATTATTATTGGACACCGTGATAGCCCAGTGGTCAAGTTCCACCATCTGGGCCCTGTCGCCAGTTCGATTCCCGTCGGTGCCACCAGTATTTTCATTGAACATACCGGTCCGTCCGGACCAGTATTTTCATTGAACATACCGGTCCGTCTGGAAGTGTTGGAACTGTCCTTGCGGGGGTGTCATTAGAGCCTATCGTCAATTCTTCGTACTCCCCTCACGGGTGAGACGATGGAGGCGCATGTGCAGAAATGCATCAGCCATTGACAGAGAAGCACTATATTATATTATTATTATTATTGTTATTATTATTGTTATTATTATTATTATTATTATTATTATTATTATTATTATTATTATGGACACCGTGATAGCCCAGTGGTCAAGTTCTATCATCTGGGCCCTGTCGCCAGTTCGATTCCCGTCGGTGCCACCAGTATTTTCATTGAACATACCGGTCTATTTCTGGACCAGTATTTTCATTGAACATACCGGCCCGTCTGGAAGTGTTGGAACTGCCCTTGCGGGGGTGTCATTAGAGCTTATCGTCAATTCTTCGTACTCCCCTCACGGGTGAGACGATGGAGGCGCATGTGCAGAAATGCATCAGCCATTGACAGAGAAGCACTATTATTATTATTATTATTATTATTATTATTATAACTATTATTATTATTATCATTATTATTGTTATTATTATTATTATCATTATTATTATTATTATTATTATTATTATTATTATTATTACTATTATTGTTATTATTATCCCTGAAAGGTTTTGGTGAAGGGGGTCGGGGGTTTGGGGGGAGGGGGAAAGTGAAAATTGTGTACCCCACCCGTCCACCCCCAAGCATTTCCGCACCCCTGTCGGAATAAATCATGGTTTGTGGAAACCAGGAGGAGTTGGGGCTCACATTTGCAGGGTGGCTAGCCCCAGACTCGATCTTGATGCTGATATAAATGGTTTGGAATTCACGCAAATATTTGCGTTAGGGGAGTGTCCTGAATGCCAAATTTCCTTGTTTTTTGGCCTTTTTTGCACCCCCCCATCGGAATAAATCATGGTTTGTGGGAACGAGGATAATAATAATAATAATAATAATAATAATAATAATAATAATAATAATAATAATAATAATAATAATACTAGTAGTAGTAGTAGTAGTAGTAGTAGTAGTAGTAATAATAATAAT
>WBZZ01005463.1:5000-17500 GCA_019918135.1 Paulinella micropora
ACAGACATGCATACAGACATACAGACATACATAACAGACAGACAGACATGCATACATACAGACAGTCATACAGAACATACAGACATACATACATACATACATATGTACATACATACATACCACACATACATAAATATGTACATACATACATACCATGTGTGTGTGTGTAATACCATGATGTATGTGTGTATGTATGTATGTATGTATATTGTATGACATTGTATGCAAGGCCATGCATGCATGTATGTATGTATGTATGTATACGTATGTATGTATATGTGTGTATGTATGTATGTATATGTAATAATGCAATATATGCAATATGTATGTATGTATGTATGTATGTATGTGTAATACTATGTATGTATGTATGTGTATGTATGTTTGTATGTGTATATATGTATGCGTATTTATGTATGTATGTATGTATGTGTGTGCATGCTTGCGTATGCACCTCAATATTGTTGAATTATGGGGTTCTGTTCTGGGATAAGGATCAATGACTGAAGAACAAGAAGACGAGTATGAGCAAGAAGTTTCAGAAATCTTGGCCGATCAAGAGGACTGTATTCTTATTCAGCCATTAGACGAGGAAGGCAAGGAAAAGTCTCGCTCAAGAAGTAGAAGCGGGAGCGAAAGTAGCAGTGGGAGTACAAGCAGGACGCATGCATACATACATACATGCATACATACATACATACATACATACAACATACATACATACATACATACCGTCGTACGTAAGCACATAACATACGTACATGCATACATATATATATTATGCATAATTATGCATACATACATACATACATACATACATACATAGTATTACAACACACACCACACATACACACATACATACATACATACATACAGTATGCATGTATGTATGTATGTCTGTATGTTCTGTATGACTTGTATGTATGCATGTCTATCTGTATGTATGTCTGTATGTATGCATGTCTGTATGTATGTCTGTATGTATGTCTGTATGTATGTATGTATGTATAACGTATGTGTATGAGCAGTAGAAGCCCTAGTAGGAGCAGGAGCAGGAGTCAAGAGTTGCAGAGCAAGAACCTTCAAGCATTAGACGAGGAAGGCAAGGAAAGGTCTCGCTCCAGAAGAAGGAGCGGGAGCGAAAGTAGCAGTGGGAGTAGAACCAGGAGGATCAGCAGAAGCCCTAGTAGAACCAGTAGGAGCAGGAGCAGGAGTCAGGAACAGGAAGAGCAGCATCAACAAGAGTTGCTGAGCAAGAACCTTGCCGCAGCCGAGGATAGGCTAATTGCTTTTGCAACGGGCCCATCTGGACTGCCAGGTTATTGGATGTTGGAAGGAATAACCTTTGTATCTGATACTCTCGTATATGCTGAGCGGTGTTGGAAAGTCAACAAGCCCCGAGCGCCCGGCAAAGCAGTGCGTAGCACCAACAAACAGTTTAAGTATAATTTCTTTCTCACTCAGGATGTTAATCTAAAGTTTAGAAAGCAGTCGAAACTTTCCCCGGGCTGGAAGATAGCGAGAATTCAAGGGGAACAGTGCTCACCAGGTGAACTGCTGACTCTATCAATTTACTTCTATTATGAAAAGGAAAACAAGAAGTTTTTGGGAGCTCCTGAAATTATGTCGAGCAAAGGGCACTGGTCCAAGGCTGCAGCGGAACCAATCGATCGTGAAAGCGTGAAGTCCTTGACTGCCGAGTGGATGAAAGTCGAAGATTTTGATAGCTCTGCGTGGGATCGTGCCGCAAACGAGCTTCCCGATCCTCATGCAGAAACAACCACGCAAAACATTCAGAGTGGAAAGAAAAAGAGGAAAAAAAGAGATGAATCGGTGCAAACAGGTACTCCGGGTCTTCCAGGGCCGCCGGGAAAGCAAGGTAAAACGGGACAGGCAGGTAAACAGGGAAAGCCGGGTCCCAGAGGGCTACAAGGTGCTGATGGTCCTGCTGGCCCAAAGGGACCCGCTGGCTCACGGGGACCTGAGGGCCCACGGGGACCTGCTGGCCCAGCTGGACCTGCTGGACACGATTCAGATGCACTGCAGCGTCAGCATGAAAAGCTGACAGAAAAATATCATGAGTTAGCGACGAATTCAGTGAATAGCTTTTAGGAAGTTGCTTTGTCTGCTATTAGCAGATGCTCGGCAGGGAAATCGTCTGAGGAACCTGCTTGCAAGAAGTCCAAGATAGAACCCGCATCCGGTAGCTCTAGCATAGCTAAAGCTATTGAAATTATACTCTGGAAAGCGATCATGGATGAGTGTAAAACAAAAGAGCATTAGTCTAAAATTCTTGATCAACTTTTGGATATAGCTGGACTCTCGGAAGGACAAAAACAAGATTTGATGTTGGTTTGGTATCCTTTAAGTTTGATGCAAACAAAACAGGTAAGCTTATTGATTTCTGTAATGCCACCAACGATAGCTCGTAAAAAGTCGGTAATACAACCAAACACAGTCCTCAAGAATGAGAATGATGTCTCGTTATATTAGCTCAGTGAAGCCAAAAAGGAAAACGGCAACAGACAAGGAATAAAATGGCATCAGGTCCAATCCGGACAAATAATACTGAAAAACAAGCTGGTGCACCTGTCACCAGGAAAAGGTATTTTTACCGGCTATCCGGGGGGTGATGCCTACAGTACCCCCTCCCGATTTTATGACGGAAATAGCATTTTCGTCATACACCTTCTGATTTCTTTCTGCAAATAGTATGCGCTACGAATTCATGCCACACAGCGCATCTACCCACAGATAGACGCTAAAAAACGATAAATATATCCTCATACGGCACGTCAAAGCGGATTCTCTAGCCTTTCTTGTAAATTTTGAACTCCTTCCCCTCAATTTCTTTTTGTTTCTTTCTTTTTTCTGCAGTATGTCAAGAACAAACGTACAATTAATAAAAAAATACAAGCAACGTGGTGCTGTAGTACGATTCCCCCTTTGATCTCCTTCTTCTTCTTATCATTATCATTATTATTATTATTATTATTCACAGGGAGATCGTAAGTACATTGTCTTTTTTAATGACATACCCTTGTATAAGGAGGATATCCTATGATATAGTATTAGGGGGCCAGTCCTAATAGCTATATCCGAAGTCGAGGTGTATGTACCCGACCCTGCGATATACAGACACAAGTAGAGATTGACCGTGCTCAGGTACGACAGTATATAATCTATCGTAAAAAATAATTTAATGAAAGTTTCAGAGAATATTTCATTTTCGAGAACATCATCCCAGGACTTGGAAAGGGTCATACCCGGGAACACCATCGCTCAATACACTAGCGATCCCCGTATACAGTGTAGTATCATCGTCGATCGACCTTTCGCACTCGTATGTTGCAATCGAATGCCAAGTTATATCACTGAGTCTTTTTAATATTCATATTGATAACTGATGATGCATGATCAAATCATGATACGCCGTGGGCAATCAATCAGTTTATTTGAGACGCATAAAGAAAAATAGTTTCTTTGTCACTGCCTTCGTCGTCTGGCGCGGATTTCTTTGCCTGGTGGAGGACCACCAACAAAAGTCAGATCGAACTTTGACTGTTCGAGAATGTCCCAGATCTTATTAGGGATTCCGCCCAACGATAATTCAAAAGGGACATCAAGCACTCCTCTTGGCAGTGTCTGAATGGTCCACGCAGTGTAATCCTTGTCTCTGGGAGTAATTGTATCATCCCATGTCTCGAGACTTTTTGCGTCTTTATATACTGGCAGATAATGTCTTGCATTTGGAACCTCAACCGGGTCCATACTTCTCCAGAACTGGAGTATCGGTTGTACTATCTTTGCGGCTGATGATATTTTGAGTGTCAGTGTGACACGCATCTGTCGTGGGACCGCCACGACCCGCATCAAGTATAAGTCTGAGAGATTGTCATCAGCGACATGTTGTTCCGCTGGTCTCATCAGATAGAAAACATTTTTCACCCATGCGATGGTTGCTATCGCATCGCCTTCCTTCCATCGCTCATGGACAATCTCAACGTTGCCCGCGTTTGGGTCAGTGTCCGTCCCCTCCTCCTCCTGGTGGACGTCCTTTGATCTCATCGACCTCATCGCCTTCCTCGGTTGGTCGTTGATAAGATCATTCCGCGCTCTCCTTAGCTGGGCCTCTGTGATCTTCTCCTTCTTTCAGCTATGCTCTCGCGGAGACTTGGACTGAGTCCCCACCGCGCTTATGCGGTCAGTCTTCTCCTTGCTGTCCACCTCACTCTCCTCCTTCTCAGCTATCGGTGCCCGATAAGCATCGTCTTGGTCTATGCCAGCCTCCTTGTGGATGGGCGGCACCTCTTTGAAATCATCCTTCATCCGTTTTAACGCCTCCTCAACGGATTCATCTTCCAGTAAGAAGGGATCATACTTAATCAGCCTTCTTACATTCACAATTTGCACCTTCCCTCTACCCCTGATCTTGTAATTCAGAGGTCCCGTCTGTTCCATAATCTGATAAGGTCCTTTCCAGTGAGTGAACAGCTTAGAGCTGACTCCCTTCGGGACTTGAGGATGGTACAATAGTACAATATCCCCGACCTGGAACTTGATCTGATCCAAGTGCGCTTGTCGCACCCCTTCAGCATCAGTCTTTCGGCGCTCCGCCTCTCTATGCGCCCTGACTATTTGTTCCGCCTCCATCTTCACTCTAAGTCTCATCCCAAACAACTCATCCGCATCCGCCCAAGTGTCTTTTGGGTGAAGGAGCGAAGTCGGGATATCAGGCTCACGCCCATATACTAACTGATATGGTGAGATTGAGCTCTTCGAGCCTCCTAACGCCGTAGAGGGTAGACAGTTCATTGCAAACGCAAATGATGGTGCTGCCTCGACCCATGCTCTTTGATTCTCCTTCTTCGTGCAATACATCTTTAGCGAGGCTTTGAGGGGTCTGTGTACCCGCTCGATTTTCCCATTTGCTCGCGGGTTATAGGCAGTAACATATTGCCATTTCATCACGTAATACTTAGATAGTTTGTCGATGACCTCGTTATTAAAGTCCGAGCCTCGATCAGAACATATCTTTCTTGGTACTCCGATCTGTGAGATGATCCTATCGATCAGCGCCTCGGCCGTCGTCTTGCCGGTAACGTCTTTGACAGGGATGATCCACACATAGTTGGTGGCTCTGTCAATAGCAGTAAGGATGTATTTGTAACCATCCTTCGATTCTGGGAAAGGTCCCACATGATCAATGTGTATAAACTCAAACATCCCCGCATGAAGAGGAAATTCGCCAATCAGGCCGAAATTTGCCTTCAGTGGTGTTTTGTTTATCTTGCACGGGATGCATGCATCCACCGCCTGATCTATCTCCTCCTTCATCTTCTTCCACCAGAATCGCCTCGCTACGAACATATGAGTTCGTTGTCGACACGGATGCGCCAAAAGTGGGCAATTGTGGGCTGCAACAAATATAAATCGTCTCAGACTCTCCGGTACCCAAAGGGTCCATTTGTCCGGCTGTGACGCATAGCGACCGTGAAGGCCCTTGTACCACAGTAGACTATCTCTCCATCCCATCTCCTTCATCTGATCTTTGATCGCTTTCGTCATCCGTAGCTCATCCGGGTTCTGATATAACTGTATCAGTTCTTTAAACTCCGGATCTTGAGCCTGTTGTTGCCTCCATGCGGTAGGCGATGCTATATGGATAGTACCATCTTCTAGCCGTACCCCGATTCTTTCCGGGTCATCGTCTAGGTCACTTCTCCACTCTTGAGGAGGCTCCGCATAAACTTCCTGCGTCTCCTCTTCCTCTCTTATGTTCGCCTTCGCATTCTCATATACCTCATAGGACCACTCAGCGTCCTCCTGGGTATGTAGCTCACAACATATCCCGTGATCCGGGCCTTGTGGACTGTACCGTAGACCTGTGCGGTCATATCGGACTCCACTCGCCATCTCCATCGCCTCAATGTGGCTGACCTCATACAGCTTGTCAGTGGACAAGTCTTCCGTCTCCACCGTGGACACCAACGCCGATACTTCTGAGTTAAACTCTAGCCTAGAGAGGCTATCAGCGACCACATTTCGCTTTCCCGGTAGATGGACCATTGTAAAATCGAAACAAGACAAGAACGCTTGCCACCGCGCCAGCCGTCCCGTCTGTTCATGATTCATCAACCATAACAGGTTATGATGATCAGTTCTGACAGTAAATTGAGGTCCTCCCCACAAATACTCTCTGAGCCTCTTGAGGGCCCATACTACCGCCAACGCCTCTCTTTGCCTTGTGCAATAGTTTCTCTCCGCCGCACACAACTTCCTACTAATAAACATGATTGGGCGTAATTTCTTCTCCTCATCCTCTTGTTGTAATACAGCCCCAATCGCAAACTTAGATGCGTCTGTATCGACTACGAATTGTTTCGTAAAGTCGGGCATCGTTAACACCAGTCCTCCGTCTTTCGGGTCTTTGTAAATGAGATCTTTGAGCGCATGAAACGCTTGCAAAGCCTCTTCGCCCCACTTCTCAAAGTCTCCAAAATCTATCATTTTCTCCAACTTAGCCCGTGTTGCACCCCAATCGGGTATAAACTGGCTATAGTATTGCGCCATCGCAAGGAATGAGTGCAATTCAGTGCGGTTCTTCGGTATCGGTCGATTCATAATCTCCTCCCTCTTCTCTTTGGATATCGAGACTCGATTATGGGAGATCTCGTACCCTAAGTATGTCACACTCGTCTTGGCAAGTTGACACTTCTTTAGATTGCACTTCAGGCCAAAAGCTCCGATGCGCCTGAATATATCGGACAAATGATCGATATGCTCCTCTATTGTGTTAGAGTATACAATATGTTTTTGGTTTGGCACTCTGGGCAAAAGTTTGGTACATATCTGACCCAACGGCGGGAGTGGGGGAAATTTGCAAAAAAGAAAACAAACTTTCCCCCCCCCCCGCCCGTGGGGAAAATTTTTCTGTCACGCTAGCTCAGAATTTTTCGATGAGTAATTTTTTTCCGATTAAGAAAAAACCGCCACTCAATCCGACAAATTTTCTGCCTGCGGGCGTTGGCGCAAAATTTGTTCGGATTTTGCGACCCTTGGAAAGTGTGCCGACAACTGCCACTACAATTATTATTATTATTATTATTATTATTATTATTATTATTATTATTATTATTATTATTATTATAATATGGACACCGTGATAGCCCAGTGGTCAAGTTCTACCATCTGGGCCCTGTCGCCAGTTCGATTCCCGTCGGTGCCACCAGTATTTTCATTGAACATACCGGTCTATTTCTGGACCAGTATTTTCATTGAACATACCGGCCCGTCTGGAAGTGTTGGAACTGCCCTTGCGGGGGTGTCATTAGAGCTTATCGTCAATTCTTCGTACTCCCCTCACGGGTGAGACGATGGAGGCGCATGTGCAGAAATGCATCAGCCATTGACAGAGAAGCACTATTATTATTATTATTATTATTATTATTATTATTATTATTATTATTATTAGGGAGTACATAGGCCATTGGTCCTTTTCAATGGGCTGATTGGTATAAAGCTCCTAGAGTAATGTTCTATGCCGTCACTTCCTTTATTCCACCGATTTGTGTGGAGACTTTCCTTATGGAATGGAGGACTGGATGCACATGGCCTTTTGGCTCAGCAATTGGCAGGAGATACATTATTATTATTATTATTATTATTATTATTATTATTATTATTATTATTATTATTATTATTATTATTATTATTATTATTATTATTATTATTTTGGTTTAGCACTCTGGGCAAATATATATCTGAGCCAACGGCGGGAGGGGGAGGGGAATTTGTAAAAAAGAAAACAAACTTTTCCCTTTCCCCGCCTGTGGGGAAAATTTTTCTGTGACGCTGGCTCAGAATTTTTCAACGAGCAATTTTTTTTTCAGTTAAGAAAAACCGTCACTCAATCCTGCAAATTTTTTCTGCCTGCAGGCGTTGGCACAAAATTTTTGCGACCCTTGGAAATTGTGGCGACAACTGCCACTACAATTATTATTATTATTATTATTATTATTATTATTATTATTATTATTATTATTATTATTATTATTATTATTATTATTATAATATGGACACCGTGATAGCCCAGTGGTCAAGTTCTACCATCTGGGCCCTGTCGCCAGTTCGATTCCCGTCGGTGCCACCAGTATTTTCATTGAACATACCGGTCTATTTCTGGACCAGTATTTTCATTGAACATACCGGCCCGTCTGGAAGTGTTGGAACTGCCCTTGCGGGGGTGTCATTAGAGCTTATCGTCAATTCTTCGTACTCCCCTCACGGGTGAGACGATGGAGGCGCATGTGCAGAAATGCATCAGCCATTGACAGAGAAGCACTATTATTATTATTATTATTATTATTATTATTATTATTATTATTATTATTATTATTATTATTATTATTATTATTATTATTATTATTATTATTATTATTATTATTATTATTATTATTATTATTATTATTATTATTATTTTGTTTAGCACTCTGGGCAAATATATATCTGAGCCAACGGCGGGAGGAAGGAAAATTATACACTGTCAACAAAATAAACTTTTCCCCTCCTCCCGCTGCCCATAGGGAAAATTTTTCTGTCACGCTGGCGCGAAGTTTTGTCATGACTAGTGACAATTTTTTTTTTGAAAAAAAACAGCCACTATGAATAAATATTCTGAATATTAATATTATATATATTCTGGATACTAATCATTATTTTAATCACTAATGCTTATTTTGAATATTAACTTGATTTAAAAACGATGAGAGTCAAGATTTTTCCTCGTGATTGTCCGTAGTAGTAATAACCTTTCCTGATCTCAGAACTATTTTGTGATCAATTGACAGCTGTGTGTTTATGCAATTGAACACCGTTTGTGACTTTCTTCACATGAGGTTTAGCCAAACTTACAGGCTTCTGCTATCGCAGCCAGTGCGCATGACTGCAGTAGTGTGGCAGTATTAATGTTGAATACCATGACTCGGCGTGACCGTGAGTATTCGCCGCGGCCCTAATTGCAACAAGTGATGGCCACAAAGTTCCGTCGGCCTGGATACTCTCTCTCTCTGTCACCGCACGCTTCCTCAGATGATTAGCTACTATCTATTTCCCTAAACTATTTGGTGTCGCAGGGAGTTCGCGGCCGTGAACGGTAGTGTCTAGACGGTAGCTACACTAGCACTGCAAGTATTCGCCACCGCCAACCGCCAAATGCCACTGATGGTAACTTCAGCCGTGGCCGCTCGGATAATAAGTTTTAAACTATCTTAGCCAGACTCCTAGGTAACAGCCGCCGCCATGCATTGTTACCAACACGGTCCGCCCGTTCTGTAGGTACCGTTCACCTCCTCAGATGTCGCAGAGATACTACTGTGACTCATGATGTAAAAGTGACACCGTAGGCTGCTGTGATGTGTCAGATATTATTATAATATTCTGCCACCGGATACTGACTACTACATTCAAGTGTCAAACTCAGCAATAGAATTTGTGTTAACTTACGGTGTCCTCAGCTGAGGCATGCTCAAGTTTCAGATTAGCGGTGAGATCAAGTTTCAGTCGGATTAGTGGCTCAGAATTCAAATTAGTTTCATGTAACTGCCGCATGATATCCGTGTGTAAAATCTGCATTATTAATTTATTGTAGTTTGCGAAATGTTTTATACAGTTAAATCATGATTAAACTAATGAAGTTGAATTCTGACCGCTAATCTAACTAAAATCTGACCGCTACTATTGTACTACTCATGAGTCTGAAATCCGAGGCTGCCACTGACCACTCAGTAACTCAACTTGATTCGCTTGCTGAGTTTGACACTTGGTATCTCTAAATTGATATTAATACCATTTCATCATACGACGGTGAACGGTGAAGAAATAATATTTGTATATCATTGACTCACTACTCTTTGATACCATTTCGATTTTATCTCTTCAACTTCCCATTTATTCCTACAAGTGGCACTTGAAGCATTTTATTAATATTAATATTGAAACCGTGAGTGTTGAGTGGTGTAAAATAATAATAATAATAATAATAATACTATGATAATAATAATAATAACTTATGATATTAATAATAATAATAATAATAATAATAATAATATAATAATAATAATAATAATAATAATAATAATAATAATAATAATAATAATAATAATAATAATAATAATAATAATAATAATAATAATAATAATAATAATAATAATAATAATAATAATAATATTAATAATAATAATAATAATAATATTACTGACGACATTCAAGAGAAAAAAAAATAATTTTTAGATTTTGGTTGGAATTTTAATTTTGTGTCATTTTTCATTTTTGTGGCAAAAATTCAAATTTTCCAATTTAACTGTAACATTTCGCGAAAATTTACGATATTTTGCGGACGAATATAGCAGTTAATTTGAAAAATTCAAATTTCCAACCAAAATCGAAATTCCAACCAAAATTAAAATTTCGGTTGAACCAAAATCGAAAAACTACTTTTTTTTTCTCTTGAATGTCGTCAGTAATAATAATAATAATAATAATAATAATAATAATAATAATAATAATAATAATAATAATAATAATAATAATAATATTAATAATAATAATAATCATGAATAATAATAATATGTATTACTGGCAGTAATATGTATGTACTCTATCGTCTCAGCGGCCAATTGCTGAGCCAAAAGGCCATGTCACAGTGCATCCAGTCCTACATTCCATAAGGAAAGTCTCCACCGTGACCAATCGGTGGAATAAAGGAAGTGACGGCATAGAACATTACTCTAGGAGCTTTATACCAATCAGCACATGGAAAGGGACCGATGGCCTATGTACTCCCTAATAATAATAATAATAATAATAATAATAATAATAATAATAATAATAATAATAATAATAATAATAATAATAATAATAATAATAATAATAATAATAATAATAATAATAATAATAATAACTGGTAATAATAATAATTTACTATCCGATGATGTTAAATTTACTACGGTTGAAGTGTAGTACCGTGCCACTCCACCGTGACGGTGTCAAGTTGGCGATATTAATATGAAATTCAAGTTTAATGATGATTAATATCAATAATATTATATCATTGAATATTCAAAAAGTGACTAGAATAATGTTCTCCGACGGCGAGGTAATATTGATTTAGGTAATTTTTTATGCAGTTGAATAATCTCAAAGAGAATGACAGAAGAAGCGAAGGTTAGAGAACACTGGCATCATAAGTTAATAACAGGTGACTGTGTCGGTCCTGCATATAATTTAATATTATTATAATACTCAATATCATGTGCAGTCGGCCGGCATATGGGAAAAACCGGCTCAGGCTGTGAAATTGTTGGCAAAATAGTGTTAAAAAAATACATATGATATTATTCAAGTCGTTATTAATATCATTTTTACACATATTATAGGATTGGTTATCAGTGAAGAATAAATATATTAATAATTCAGGATCAGTGCCACCGACAGACTCTGATGCTTTTTACACAAGCCTGAGTCTCACAAGTCAGGCTGACGGAAATTTATTAGTGAACTGACATAATTTCTATGACTAATTAAGTAGTGTAATATAAATTGTCATCTGAGTTTGGCAGTTTGACCACAATATCTAAAATTATTTTAAAATGACATCGCCTCCTGAAAGGGGCTCGAATGCGTGACAGCACTCAATCATTGGGAACGCTCTGTCACGGTTTGTATATAGTAACGGAACTTCAACTGACGTTAATTAAATCACATCAACTAAATCGTGCCAGTGCGTGTCTATGAATAACTTTTTGAAACTGCTGGTAATATATTAATCAGTATCATCTCTAAGGTCAATAAATTTAACAGTCTTCACGAGTCCGAGTCATAGTCATGAATGATGATTTAAAATCAAACTTGCTGCTCGGAGTAGGTGGGTCAGTAGTCCTAGGCGAAGTCCCGTAGCAAGGGCGTCGACAACCCTGAGGGTGAATTCATCAACGCTTACCGGAGCCTGCCTCTGGAACCATCAGCGATCATGTGGAAAGTAACAATTAAACAGTGAAGGCCAAAAAGTGACGGTTCTTGCGACGAAGTGCGCTGACGTAGACAGTCAATCAAAGTGGCGGATGAGCAAACTAATAATATTAGTAACAGTAATATTAGTAACACGCTTGGAGCATTCTATGAAAAGTGTGGTCAGACTTCCGAGGCATAAAGCAATAGCCGCGATGAGTTATTAATACTGCCGCAAGGAGTTGGCAGCTGCGACTAACGTTCTGACTGTGCTACGTCTCACTGCCATTGTACAGCGCGCGCACCACGCAGCAGCAGCAGCTCGGGGGGGGGGGGGGGGGGGGGGCGTTCTGAGCACGCTACGTCTCACTGCCAGCGCACAGCGCGCGCCCCACGCAGCAGCAGCTCAGGAGGGGAAGGGAGGGAAAAAAAAGGGGGGGGGGGGGTTGAATTTCGCTCACTGGTGGAGGCGCTTGGGCTGTTGGCAGTTCTTG
>WBZZ01005463.1:20000-25000 GCA_019918135.1 Paulinella micropora
CGTCTCGCTTTTCCATCTCCACGTCCAGCCAGCAAGGCTTGCCCATCTTACCTAGCGAATTGAAGAGCTCATTCGCGATCACTACGGCTGCTTTATCTCTCTGAGTGTGGCTCAAGAAGAAGTCCCAACCAGCATCCGGCGCATACTGATTATGCTTGATTCCGTCTATGGCACAGACATAGCTCTTTCCCGAGGGCCATTCTTGGGCTGCTTCATTTCCCAAGCGTGTTCTGTCTTGTTTGCTCTGTTGCTTACTTTTATCACCATTCCCAGAATCCATGAACCTGTGTCGCTCAAGAAAGGCAGCGTTGACTTTGGCCACAATTTCCTTCACACTGGGGTCTTTCATCGCCTCATCCTTGCGGTCCCAAGTACAAAAATCAAAGCGACCAAGATCTAGTCCTCGCTCGTTGCCCTTTCCTATGAGCTTTCCAATTTCGAGCTTGTCGTCTCTGCCCACGACAGGAACGATCACCTTGCCCGCGTCCACTGCACAGCGGATTTCTTCCTGGCATGATGGTTGTGAAAAGTAGCTCTTCTGTCCGTTGTCGGTCACAACTGCGATGAAGACGTCCGAAGTCCGTATCGCCTTAAGCTTTTCTGCACGATTGAAGTTTCCTTTGTTGTCCTCCCCGTCCTGCCAGCAAGGGCTGCCTACCTTGCAAAGGGAATCATGCAGCTCACTGGCCATCAGTTTGGCTTCTTCATCTATGTGTGAACGGCTCAGAAAGAAACTCCAACCAGCCTTTGCTTGCTGGCCACGCTGATCATGATGCCTGCTCAAGCCCCAAAGCACGCTCAAGCCCTCGCGCCCGGTCGCCCAAGGCTGCTCGTCCAGCACCTCGCAGATCTCATTGCTAGCCTGCGACGTGTCCCTGGCAGGGCCTCGTCCTTTCAGAAGACAGTTCTGGCAAAGCAAGTGTGCGACACAGGCCGACTCTTCTGCGCGGCCCCAGCGAGGAAGGCGAAGCACCGTGAGCACCTCTTGAACGAAGCTAGACGCGTAGTGACACAAAAAGCCCTTCGAACCCGCCACACAACTGTGAACCAACAAGCATGGAATTGATTGCAATCATGCATGCAATCTATGCAAATCAACAGTTTGGATCTTTGAATGTGAGATGCTAAATTATTCCAGCGTCAATATTGTTGCATGGATGCACAAGTACACCAAGCATCGCCAAGTTGTTTGCAGTTGAATATAGCTTGCAAATGCATGTTGTAGCTCATATAGATAGACTGACAGGAACAGTTCACGTCCTTGCTCGTCCAGCACCACACGCACCGCTCCCTTGTCGCCTGGGTGCGGCTGGTCCTCCTCTTGGAAACAGAACTCGTGTGTGCCGAAGTAGCTTGCCGAGCGCTGAGCACGCAAGTTGCACAGCAAGCACAAGATTTTCAAAGATTTCACATCAAAAGACAATGTAAAAGAAACACATTATCAGGAGGTATCCACTAGCTTCTTCGCACCATACCTCAGGGCCCAGTTTCTTACTTAGGAGTCGGGGGGCCAACACAGCCATGAAGCCTGGTGGGAATACTAGCTCTGAAGTCGTTCGCTGGGAGAACTTGACCCCCGCCGCTAAGCAGCGTTCACCGAAACCGAAACCCAGGCCCCGAGGCGCGAAGATGACGCCAGAGTATCACTCGCCCACGCTGCTGGGAATCATAATTTGCTCTGCGCTGCTGATGTCGAAGGATGGCTGGCGGAACAGTGGAGGGGGCGGTGCGGCTGCAGCCTGAGAGTCTTCTGTAAGTTCTGGTGCTGGCGTCGCAGCAGACAGCGGCTCCGGTTTGTGGCTGAGGGGTGCAATCACATCGAGCACTTGCAGGAATCGCAATACCTACATGTCAGTGGAGATGCAAACGAAAGATAAAACGGAGGATCTAGAGGGCCATAGGTCCCTTCCTATAGCTACATGATGAAAACGTTCAATTTTATGCATCTGCAACTTGATAATCGATGGTGCATGCTAAGGTGTCGCGGTTACAACCTGGGGAACGTCCTCTTCCTTGGCAAGCTTTGGTCCGAATCTACAATGCAGACAGAGCCGCTTACGAGAAATCGACTCGGAGCAACCAGAGCACACGTTTCTATTGCACTCGTGGCAGTAATGGTGTATGCTAGCCAACGTCCACGCCTTATTACAGACTTCACATTTGCTCATTTTGCTTTTTCTGCGGTCAGCTTGAGAAGCTCGCTTGGCTTTAATTTTGGCGTCAATAGCAGCATCGTCTGCCGCTTCCGATGCCTCTTGTTCCGAAAGCGTAGGCACCATGGAGGCGGGCCAGCGTTCTTCCAGTAGAGCTTTCTGAATATCCTGGCGAGATACCGCTCCTCGGTTGGTCTTCAAGCCTGTGTCATGATTCAGAATAAGGTGTCTCCTTTTGGAGTGACCTTATGACACTACTACTACTACTACTAAGCTAACAACAACAATAAGAACATCAACGACCACACTAATAATATAATAATCACCGTCGAACGGATGCCCGTGGGGCCGAACAATGACTGCCAGAGCAAGAGCAAGCCAAACCGGACTGCACAAAGGCAACACAAGTGCAATAGTAACAATATTAATACGCAAATGCCAACTTAACAGCAGTCATCAAAAAGGTTTTCGTCAAAGTCTACCAATGCATTGTGTTTCATATACTTGTCATACACAGAGCAAATTAAATGTGTTCAAGAAAGCTGCAGATAGCAGTGTGGATCCCAAACTCTTCCTCTACAATCTCACGCTGATACACCCATACCCAGCGAAATAAAAATATTAACACAGTCTGAATTTTTCAACCGACATTTTGTGTGAATCGGAAACAGAAGTAAAAGAATAATGGCAGTCATAGAGCCGACATTAACCGAGCTCAATTGTAGTAACATTGCATCGGGTGATTGTCTAGTGCACTCACCTGAGCACGAGCTCAGTTCCGAACCCCATCACATCGCCTTGGTAGATCAGTTCCCGAAGCACCAGCTGTATAGAAGAGCAACATCAATAATGAAACATTATGCATATACTTTGCATGAAATTCGTAACATTGTACAGGACGACGTAAGTTATACATATACATGAGTAATAGATTTGTTCGTGGGTGTTGTTCAAATTGTATGTAGCCACAATGAGAACTATGTCTTCACAATCACCTCAGGAGCGCTCGTGGGAAGAAGAGATTTTACTATCTCTAAAGCCTCTGCATAGGACGCGTGCCACTTCGTCTGAAACATTTGCAAAACATCATTTCAAAATTATCAAGTCACTTTGACGATTTTATGAAGCTTGGTAGTAACTTGAGTTTCATGCTACCAGGTGTTTGTTGCGCCACTTTGCTAGCCCATCTTGAGCCACCACCAAAAACTCAGGCACGTTCGCAAGATCCGGGTTGCTGCGCACACGACATAGCAATCAATCAAGTACAAAATGCCATTTTTGCCTCCAAGTTCGCGGCTGATTTGGACAGGGGGTAAAGCGCTATCCAAAACACACTCATGCTGGACCTGAGCAAGTTGCGACCGGCTCGGGCAACGCGCTTCCGGAGATCTTCCAGCATCGCAGGCGCCTTTTCAGTCTCGCAGTCCACTAGCATGCCCGAAGCGTCCAGGTGCGCGTGCTTGAATTCCGAGCTCAGTCTTGGGGCAAGCTACAGCAGCCCAGAACGCTGTGAATTATTTCGATTTCAGTGTCAAACAGCTTGCAGGGAGAGAAAGACTCGTGCACATAGATTTCAATACTCGACTAAAAGTCATACATGTATGTTACAATGGACTAAGAATGTATACACAGTCGTCATACACATTCATGATTCCAAATGAATCACGGACATACTTGAAAATGTTGGGATACCTTTGAAATAATATTATTGCACATTGTCTGATTTTTTTTTTCTTGGTATTAGTAGTAGTAGGAAAATAGCTTAGAGCCAGGGTTGCAATGTCGATGTATCAATAACAACAATAATTTCAACATATTTACAATTTTCAACAATGTGCGCGTGCCAACCTGTTGCAGCCACTCCTGTGTGCGCTGCAGCTTAGGCTGCTCCAGCTGGTCTTGATGTGTACACACCAACACCGTGCAACAGGCGCGATGGTATGCGCCCAGCGAATCTCTACACAGACAATCGAGGGGAGGAATAGGTGCGGGCAGGGGGGTTGAATGTAGTCATGATTGAAAAAGAGTATTTCATTTGGAACATTTACAACCTTGGCTCAGTTTCACGATATGCAGTCTGATGAAGTTAGTATGAAATTACAATCGTACTTAAATTGTTATATGAGCGACTGTACTGAATGCTTGCGTACAGAACTTTTTTTTTTTTTTTTTTTTTTTTTTCATGAACAGGGAAATTCTCTTGATCGGAAGGAACTTACAAGGCACTGAGCCAAAGTCTCAGCTGCTGCTCCCGGTTGCGCTCGTCATCGGTGGCTTTGCAGACCAGTAGGAAGACAGCGCAGTCGGCCGACAAGAAGTGCAGGTTGGTGGCGTAGAACTCGGGCTGGCCCGGCAGGTCCCGCACCATCCAATGCAGCCCCGCCTCTGAGTCCTGCACACAGTGCGTCAAACAAAGTGCGTCAAACAATGCGCCATTGGACATCAAAAAGCAAACAAAGGGAAAATTTCTATAATATCCGATATTGTATGCATAATAGTATGTCTCTACCGAACAAGTAAAACATTTCATTGCATTCGTGATTGTTAGTCACGAATACGATTCGCGAAGATTGTTTTCTGAAACGAAGAGTACTTTCTTTTGCTAAGCTGCAGTCAATGGATCCACCCTCTTTTATGCCATGACATTTTGGAAACACTTCACTGACTGTCTCTTGCATTGTTTGTGTAAGCCATTCCGAGTGGATATTCATCGGGTTGAGAATGCACCAGGCAGTTGAAGAGCAGCACGCTGGTAGTCCGCTCCAGGCGACTCCATTTGGCAGTCTTGCGCTTCAGTGAAGGCGCTAACCAGCCCCGCTCCAGCAGCGTCGACTTGCCCACTTTGAA
>WBZZ01005463.1:32500-35000 GCA_019918135.1 Paulinella micropora
GTAACACTGAAAAGCGCACCACAATCACACTGTCATCTGTGTGCAGGTCAACCCTATTCTGAAGCAGCTATTTGGAGTTGAGCTCAAAGATCATATCCAAGGCTTACCTCAAGGGGGTAGCAGAATATTTATCATGAACATGTGTTAGGTGAACACCAGCTTAACCAATCTTGATTTGCAATACAACGACATCGGACCAGAAGGAGCGAAGCAAATCGCAAAAGCACTGCAGGTACCTTAAGAGCTTCTCCGATTGCTTGGGCACCGTCATCACCAATACTATTGTATCGTAGATTCAGCTCCCTCAGGGTTTGGTTTACCTATGAAGCCCAATACATTGATACATGTGTTGCTACCAGCGCGGTAGCATTTATAAAAAATATTGATATTTCTTATGCAGGTGAACAACACTTTGCAGTCCCTCTCTCTCTATTACAATAACATCGGACCCGATGGCGCCAAAGCTATCGGCAAGGCGTTAGAGGTACCTTAAGCATGTTTGCGATCGCAGCAGCACCTTCAGGGCCAATACCATTACCCGATACGTCCAACGTTTGCAATTTACATTCCTTATTTTCCTGTCAAACAAAATTGTTATTTCTTTACAACAATCAGACTTTGACGAGCCTTTACTTATGGGATAACAAGATAGGCGATGAAGGAGCGGCGCACATAGCTGCAGCAGTTAAGGTACCCGCAAGGCTTCTCCCATTGCCTGTGCACCTGCGTCGCCTATTCCGTTGTAATAGAGGTTCAGGCTTGTCAACGTTTTGTTGACCTGTACAAGCGAAACAAATATGCTATCAAATGCTAGCATCTTGTTCACCTGCACTCACAAACAAAGCATAATTGAACTGTGCGGTAGCACTTGTGTGTATGTGTGTGAGAGACAGCGAGTGTGTGTGTGCGTGTGTGTTTGTGTGATTGTGTGTGTATGTAATAAAGTATGTACGTGTGTGTGTATTAGAGCGAGCGAGAGAGAGAGCATATGCTTATATGACAACACTGAAAACACTTTTGTCAAGCTCGATTGGCAGAACAAAATTGGTGCTGAAGGCGCTGCTTCCGAGAGAGAGAGAGAGAGAGGGAGGGAGGGAGAGGAGAGAAAGAGAAGACAGAAAGAAATACAATATACAGCTGGTAGCATTAAAATGATGCATATGTGAGTTGGCATGCTGTGTATGAAAAGTGTCTATGAGCACATGTAAATGTGTAATATGTATATGTGTACACGTGTATACGTATATGCATGTTTGTTGTTAAACATTTTGGGTAGGTGGGAGTACTGGTGGGTGGTGTGTGTGTGACAGAGAGAGAGAGAGAGAGTGAGAAGAGAGGGAGGGAGGGAGGAAGAGAGAGGAGAGATAGAGGAGAGAGAGATAGACACACACATGCACAGAGATTCAAGTCCTGTAAGATCTCCGAAGAGGAGGAGAAGGAGAAGGTGAAGGAGAAGAGAAGGAGAAGAAAGAGGAGGAGGAGGAGCAGGAGGAGCAGGAGGAGGAGGAGAAGACGAAGACGAAGGCGAAGGCGAAGACGAAGACGAAGACGAAGAAGAAGAAGAAGAAGAAGAAGAAGAAGAAGAAGAAGAAGAAGAAGAAGAAGAAGAAGAAGAAGAAGAAGAAGAAGAAGAAGAAGAAGAAGAGGAGGAGGAGGAGGAGGAAGGAAGGAAGGAAGGAGGAGGAGGAGGAGGAGGAGAAGGAGGAAGGAAGGAGAAGGAGGAGAAGGAGAAGAAAGAGAAGTAGTGAGTTGAACTTTCAACTCCGTACAGGAGGAGTGGAGATGGTCTTACGCGCTGGGCCACCAGCTTCTTCTTCTTCTTCTTCTTCTTCTTCTTCTTCTTCTTCTTCTTCTTCTTCTTCTTCTTCTTCTTCTTCTTCTTCTTCTTCTTCTTCTTCTTCTTCTTCTTCTTCAAAGTCATAACTAGCAATTGCAGCCAGCATGCTGCGAACGAGGACGCACTGAGAGATCGTAGTAAAATCTCTCTTAATGTGCTCAGTTAGAAAAATTTATGTTAAACATTTGACACTTTTTTGTTTTCTATGTATTTTTTACTCAGCGTCATTGCCATGGTAAAATGTTGTTTCTTGTTTGTTACAGTTTTGTCAGTTCGTGGGTGTGTACACAATTTTTTACACAATTTTTTGTGTGATAAATCAGTTTTGAAGAGATTGTGCTCGGTTTTTGGGTAGCATTTGCCGAAAATTCAACGGGTTTCGATAAACATTTTACGTCACAACAGAAACAAAAAATTCACCATAGGCCTGATTTATTTTTATGGCAAACAAGGCCAGCACACATTTAAGCAAGAGCGACCATGGCACAGGCGGCTTTGGCAGCCTTTCGTGTAGGACAACACGACGTCCTTACCAAATTCGTGGTCTGTTATTTTTTAATACTTTTCGCTTGAACCTCCTTTCTTTCACTTCTTGTTTGTGTTCATGGGTTATCTGTAGGCCAATTATGAAGGCAAATCGCTCGATTTGTCAAGCCAGAATCT
>WBZZ01005463.1:37500-42500 GCA_019918135.1 Paulinella micropora
GAATTGGTCTGCCACCTTCTGTTTGGTGTGCGTGACCACCCGAGGTCGCGCCTCCACGGTTCATCTCGGTTGTGGAAGGCAAACCTCAGCTTCCGCTGTGGGAACAGCCGCGCTCGGGTGCTGGCGCCACCGTTCTGCCATACGGACCTGCCTCACTCCGGCCACAGCTTACACTGGCGGGACCTCTTGAGAAGAAAGCGGCATTCCTGAACGCCGCTGAGATGTAGATGTGAATCTCGCGTTCTTGGTCATGGACTGCGCTTCAATCGTTGGCCTTTCCAAACATCCCCCCCTCTCTCTCTCTTTCTTTCTTTCTTTCTTTGTCTCTTCTTCTTCTTCTTCTTCTTCTTCTTCTTCTTCTTCTTCTTCTTCTTCTTCTTCTTCTTCTTCTGTTGTGTGTTGTTGCTTCTTCTCCTGTTGTGGTTGTTCAACTGCTTCTTCTTCTTCCTTTTCCTCCTACGTTGCTGCATGCGATGTGCGGGTACAGAGGGTCAGTCAGTCGATGTCATGGATCTTCTTTTTCAGTCCTTCCGCTCGGATGTCAATATCGCAGGTCTGTCACTATCATGTGTATGTATATGTGTAGATCGTCTCGGGCGCACTTCACCAGGCAAATGTTTTGTTCAAGCCTCTGTTGTTGTTGTTGTTGTTCAAGTTGTTGTTGTTGTTGGTATGCCATGATGTATGTGTATGTATGTATAGTAGTATCAATATGTATTATATAATATGCCACCGTTAGACTGCGTATGCGCATGCCTTCCTACTACCTACCTAATTAATTGCAACCTAGCAAGTAGCGAATGCCCCCCCCGGGCCCCCCCCCACCGTGTGGCAACCCCCCCCCCCCCCCCCCCCCCCCGCGGCTCCGACACGGCGTATGCCAATTGAATACTAGTACTAGTATTCAGTGTCCGGTTTCTTTTCAAGGCGGCTGAAGTTCGGCGGCTCCGACACGTATTAATACTACTACTGACTGATTATCATAGTCAGTGTCCCGGCCAGTTTCTGTTCTACTTGAAAATTCTTCACCTACCCAGCCTTGAATATATTCATACAACTTTCAGCTCAGCCAGTGTTAATTTATTGAAGCTCAGGTTGCTTCAAAGTGCGTAATTCCAGCGGCTTCCTTTTCGGACTCCGATGATAATACACTGCCCTTTCTTCCTCCCCCCCTCCAACCCTTGCTCCCTTAGTCACTCAAGAATCTTTTACAATGTTTCTGTTACAAACTTCGATATATGCCCGGCAAGAATATTAATATTAATAACAATATTATTAATATTACTGGGTACATTCAAGTGTCCGAAACTCAGCCATCAAATTTGAGCCTACGGTTAAGGGTCAGATTTCAGATTAGCGGTCATATTTTAGATTAGCGGCCAGAATTCAAATTAGTTTAATTTAACGGTACTACATTTCGCAAAAATAATACAGCCTGATTTTCAGCGGCGGACGTAAAAAGCAGTTAATCAAGTTGAACTAATTTGAATTCTGACTACTAATTCGAAATCTGAGGGGCAGCTAATCTGAAATCTGGCCCTTATATAACTAAAATTCGATGGCTGAGTTTGACACTTGAATGTACCCAGTAATACTTCCTAACTCCGGCAAGAAATTTTGATAGACATGATTATATGTGATAACCGTTACATTTTCCACTTATAAATAAGTATTATTATATACAAGTATGAAGTTAATATTGTATATATTGTAATATTAATGAGGCGCCTCATAACCAACAGTTTTATTTTAAACGATTTACTAATATTCCCTGCGGAAAATGTTAGATCATATTTTACTAATATTAATATTAACACATTTTTCTCTTGCAGTAATAACGAGATTTTTTCTCCTGTATTATAATGATAACTTAAATATATATACTGACGGAAGGGGCGCGGAGGGAGGGGGCAGGATACAACAGAATTCATTCTCACGCGCGTTACAACAACCCCCTGCCCCCCCTCGTCCCTTCCGCGCGTCCGCCTGCAAAAAAAAACTATTAATATTTCTGAATTTCTGGTTTCTGATTTTACAGAAAATGCTGATGTATTAATAGCACGTATTGCAGTGGTGTGATACAGCACTAAGATATGACTAGGTACATTCAAGCGTCAAACTCAATCATCGAATTTGATTTAAGGGTCAGATTTCAGATTAGCGGTCAGATTTTAGATTAGTGGTCAGAATTCCGAGTCAAATTAGTTCAATTTAACGTTAACATTTCGCAAAATTATGCAGATTTTGCGGACGGATATAGCAGTCAAATTGAACTAATTTGAATTCTGACCACTAATCTGAAATCTGGCCGCTAATCTGAAATCTTGCCCTTAACTCAAATTCTATGACTGAGTTTGACACTTGAATGTACCCAGTAATAGGAAAAAAACTTCATACTGTTCGTTTTCTCGCGGCGTGCTTACCCCCTTGCAGCTGTAGCACGCCGCCCGCAGCGCGTCCAGCATGTCTGGCAAAAATCAGAAATCCATCATTCAGCACCTCATGCAACCATTTGCAAAATCAGAAATCAGAAATTCCGAATTGTTTTTTCTTTATTCTCTTTATCAGAGGGACGGACGGACAGGCTGGATGAAGGGTGCATGGGAATTTTTTTAAGTTCTCTCGCGCGTTCCCCCCCCCCCCCCCCCCCCCCACTCCGCCTCGTACACCCTTCCTCTCGCCATCCCTCGTCCAACACTCTCCCCGCCCGGCCGTTCAAAAACCAATATTAGTACTCGCCAGAGAGTGCTGCAGTGTCACTCCGCGCTCACTCACTCGCTCACTCACCGCCCACTCACCTACTCGCTCACTCACTTGCTCTCACCTACTCACTCACTCACTCGCTCACTCCTTCACTCACTCCTGCATTCGCTCACTTGCTCACTTACTTAAATCACTTATTCACTCACTCAACCACTCATTCACTTATTCACTCACTTACTCACTTGCTCACTTACTCGCAGAAATCATAAAGTCAGAACTCTGTTTTCTTCTGTTTTTGCAGGCGGACGGGAGGAAGGGGGGGGGGGGGGGGGGGCACTCGCGCCCGCACACACATACACACACACACATACACATACACACATACACATACACACATACTTACATACACACACACACACACACACACACACACAGGGGGCAGGGGACAAAACATTTTGTTTCTTCCTTCTCGCGCGCGTTGGCCCCCTCCCTTCTGCGCGAAAAAAAAAAACTTTTTCCAAATTAGGAAAAATTTTCGCTCTCTCGCGCGCTTCCCCCTCGCAGCTGTAGCACAACCCCTGCAGCCCATGCAGCATGTCTTTGCCAAATCAGAATCAGCAAGTTGGAACTCTGTTTCTTTTTTTCCTGACGGACGGGCGGAAGGGGGGGGGGGGGGAGGGGGGCGGGGGTGGCGGGGGGAGAAGGAGGGGGCAGGGGAAACTTGTTTTGTTCTTTTGCGCGCTTCCTTCTTGCTGCAACCCGTGCAGCATGCCTTTGCAAAATCAGACATGAAAAATTCGGAACTGTGTTTTTTCTTTTGGTTCCGGACGGACGTACGGGAAGGGGGCATAGGTAAAAAATTTGCTTCATTCTCGAGCTCGCTCCCCCCTCTCTCCCGCCCTCCATCAGGCGGGGGGGGGGTGGGGGGGGAACCGATTTCCGAGTTTCTAATTTCTAACTTTGCAAACAACATGCTGCTGTAGCACGAGTTGCAGGCAGAGCCGCGAGCCTGCTCGCCAGAAATCTTTTTTGGCTCTACCCCCACCCCTCCGCCTCTTACAAGCTCCCTCTCGCCCATCCCTCGTCCAACATTCTCGCGCCAGACACAAACTAACCTAGCTAACAGCCAGAGTGGGGTATGGTGCCACCCGCCGCTTATCACTCGCTCACCTACTCGCTCACTCACTCGCTCACCCACTCACTCACCTGCTCACTCACTCACCTGCTCACATATTTGCTCACTCACTCACGCATTCACTCACCCACTCACTTGCTCACTCACTCACTAACCACTCACTTGCTCACTCACTCACGTACTCGCAGAAATCAAAAATTTGGAACTCTGTTTTTTTTTTCCGGACGGACGGCGGAGGTGTGTGTGTGTGTGTGGTGGGGGGGGGGGGGGGGGGGGGGGGGGGGAAGGGAGGGTGCAGGGGACCAAACTTTTTTTTGTTTATTCATTCTCGCGCGCTTTGCCCCCCTCCCTTCCGATGTCTGGCACTTAGACGAGGCCTAACAAAGCAACAATACGATAACTGACAGACATAATAGTACATACGTACACATGCACACAAATACCAACACAACACACACATGCCCACACACACACACACACACACACACACACACAAGTCACACACACACAGACTGACACACATAATAGTACATACTTACACATGCAAACAAATACCAACACAACACACACATGCCACACAGTCTCCGCAGCTGTTTACTCTCTCTCTCTCTCTCTCTCTCTCTCTCTCGCTCACTTTCTTTCTCATCCCCCGTGACCGAAAACACGGAGCCAAACGAATGATCGTTGGGGTTGCTGGGATCCCTGGTGGGCACTGGTCTGGCACCTTGCAACCTACCAAAGGAAAATGTAAACTACTTGGAGCGTTAATACAAACACCAACACACCAACGCACGCCCACACCCACCCACCCACCCACCCACACACACACACACACACACCTACACACATACACAGGCACATAACACGTACATACATTCAAATACATAAACACAAACACACCAAACACACACATAATACATACATACATACACACAAAAACAAACACGAGGAAACACACCATCACACACACGCACACACTCACGCTCACGCACACAGACACACATACACACCAACACACATAATACATACATACAAACATACACAAACACAAACACATACACAAACACAAACACAAACACACACGCACTCACACACACAAAAGCGCGCGCCCGCACACGCACACACACCATGATACGAACACCAACACACAAACACACGAACA
>WBZZ01005463.1:47500-104943 GCA_019918135.1 Paulinella micropora
GAGGACGAACATTTTTTTTTTTCTTCTATGGTCGGGGTGGCGGGTGGCACGTGAAAATTGCCGCCAACAGCGGGGGTGACAGGTGGCGCGTGAAAAATCCAAACATCCCAATCCACGCAAGATTCGGTTTAATTCCTTCACGCCAAACAGTCCGTTGCGCACGACCAGCTCGCCTAAGTCGCCGGGTCAGCGGCCAAACGATATTTTCTTCTTGGCTCTTCGTGATTTTTTGCCCCTTACACCATCTCCCCCCCACCCCTCGGAAATGGGAGAATTCAGGGGTCTGAGTTTTTCGGCCCCCCCCCCCCCCCTCCCAACCCCCAACGGCCTGCCCCGAAATCGGGGAAACAAATTTTTCTCTCTCCTTCCCCCCCCCCCCCCCTCCCCCGGCCTTCGCCCGTCGGGGGAAAACTTCCTTGGCGGCCGACGAGAATTTTTTGTGCTATCTGAAAAGCCCAACGCACGCAAGATTCTGTAAAATTCCTTTCGCGCGAAATAGTTATGCAAGGATAGGGCGCTGAATTCGACGGGTTAGCGACCAAACAATTTCTTGCGCTCGTGGTGGTTTTTATTTTCTCCCTGCTACCATTCACCTTAGTCAACCCAGAAGAAACGGACTAATTGGCGTGAAAGGAATTTTAACGAATCTTGCATGCATTGGGACGGTTGGATTTTTCACGCGCTACCTGTCATCCCCGCTGTTGGCGGGAAGTTTCACGTGCCGCCCGCCACCCCGCCTGTACAAGAAAAAAAAAATTCCGGCCGCCAAGGAAGTTTTCCCCCTGACTTCTGGGGAAGGCAGGGAGGGGGGGGGGGGGGGGAGGGGGATTAAAATTTTCCAAACAACAAGTCGAAACTCCCCCCCCCCCCCTCTCCCCCCTTGTGCACGATGCGCGCGCCAAAATCGCCGGGTCAGCGGCCGAACGACATTTTCTTTTTCGCTCGTGATTTTTTTTTCCCTGACACCATTCCCACCCACCCCCCCCTCCCCCCCTCCCGGGCTTTCCCCAAAAAATCATGGAACAATTTTTTTCTGCCCCTCCCCCCCGGCCTTCCACAAAAAATCAAGTAACAAAGTTTTCTGCCCCCCCCCCCCCCCCTCACCTCTTCCCGGGGCCTTCCCTGGATATCAGGGGAAAAAATGGGCGGCCGATGAGGAAATTTTTGTTTTCTTAGGTAGGCGGGGTGGCGGGTTGCACGTGAAAAATCCCACCAGCAGCGGGGCTGATGCGCGTGAAAAATCCAACCGTCCCAATGCACTGACGCAAGATTCGGTAACATTCCTTTCACTCCAGATAGTCCGAAGTGAACGATTCGCGCGCCAAAATCACCGGGTCAGCGGCCAAGCAATTCTTTTTTTTTCGCTCGTCGTGATTTTTTTTCGGTTCCCCTGGCACCATTTCAACCCCAACCCCACCCCCGGGGCCTGGGAGAATTTGGGTGTTTGATTTTTTTTCCTGCCAGGTTCTGCTGTGGACGTGTGTCCGCTGCTTGTGTGGTCGTCCTGGCGGCCGGGTTGCTTGTGTGTTATATACATGCACGAAAGTAGGCGCGTCTGTGTGCATGTTTGCAATGCGGCTGCAGAGTTGTCTACATGTATGTACCTGATCTTGGTGCTTGTCTGTCTTGTTGTCAGTTCACCGGGCTGTGCTGCGAGGCCAGGCAAGCACACCTGCGCGCTTGCCCTGAGGCTTGCGACTATCTCTCAGCTGCCTGTTTTTCTTTCTGTCTGTCTGCTTGTCTGCTGGTCTATTTTATCCGCCGACATGTACACTTAGCTAGCTAGCTCCTGGCCGCGCTGCTGTGGCTGGTGTGTGCCCGGTGTGCTAGGTCCAGCCTGCAGCCCAAACTCCCGCACCTCCCGTCCTTTCCCCCTCCGTCGCCTCCGCCTCGACGCTCACCTCCCACGCCTCCGCGTCGACGCTCACCTCCCACGCCTCCGCGTTCTCTGTAACTTTCTTTCGCCCCCGCCACCGGGCACTCCAACACAGCTGTGAGAATTGTCAGCAGCCCAAGCGCCTTCATGACTAACTGAGCACCCCCCCCCCCCCCCCCCCCCGCGGCTACGACAGAGTCGTAATTTAATACCAGTCAGGGTCCGGCACGGTTGCTGTTCTAACCCTTAACCGGGCAATCCACATTTGTGGTTTAAAACCACATTTGTGGATATTGTAAATTATTAAAGGTTTTAAGCCACAAATGTGGCAATATTAGCAGTACTTTGTTTGTAATAATTACTTCTGTCATATTTAAGCGAACTATGAAAAAAAACCGCTCATCAATAACGTCAAAGGTAATTTTAATCAACCATTAAGTGGGTGCATCCTGGCTCGCGCTGGACCGACGATTTTATTTTTTTTTATCCGTACCAAGTGTCAAGGTGGAACGGCCTATTGCTACTGCTGCCATTGCTACTGTTTCTACTGCTACTGCTGAGGCCCGACCATCCGTACCAAGTGTGAAGGTGAAACAGCCTATTGCTACTGCTGCCACTGCTACTGTTTCTACTACTACTGCTGAGGCCCGCGGCCGCTCATCCGTTCCAGTCAAGGGGCAACAGCCGACTGCTGCTGCTACTACTACTACTACTACTACTACTACTACTACTACTACTACTACTACTACTACTACAGTACTACTGTGACTACTACTCAGTACCACTACTACTACTACTAGTACTCAGTCAGTACTACTACTACTGCTACTTCTGTGGGCCAGGCCCACCCATCCGTACCTGTCGTGCATGCGCAACAGTCTACTGAGATCAAGGTGGAACAGCATACTAGTACGGAAGAGCCTCAAGACCTATTCACGAAAGTTTTGGAGTGGCAAAGTCTGTGTTGTAATCCCAACAAGCTGCAGGCAGTCAACACACAACTTCAAGACGCGAAATGGATCTACCCGCTCTAGGATTGCTTTGCGCCGCAGATTTTCGCTGTTATGGCTGGCCTGAGGTATCAGTTTTACGTTGGTAGGTTCATGGATGTGAAATTATGTGCCGAAAACGTGACTCTGAGCAGCAAGAGCCAAGTTTCGATTCATATTTTTGGTTAAGTGAGAAACGCAAAAGCAGCGCAAAGCCATGGTACGCTGAAGACTTGGCTTCGAAAAGTTTGCACCCATATGCCATCCTGGGTGCTGAAGAAAAAGTTTCATCAGTCAAAGCTGCCAGGAGAAATAGTGGCATGGGAGTGTCCTGATGATGAAAAGTAAGAAAAATTCGAACATATGTGTTACTATTGAAGCGCAATTTGTCCTCATCGATTCGTTTACGTTGAACCAGGACAGCCAAATGAACAGCAAGGATAAGGCTGATTTGATCCAAAAACTCAAAGAAGAATCAACAAGTGCAGATTCTGAGTCTGATGAAACGTCAGAGTCAGAGTCGGAGGATGCCTCGGACAGTGCTGATTCAGATAACGAGAAGAAAGGCAGCCGCTTTGGGAATGAGGAAGACAGTGACTCGTGACTCTGAGTGATTAATGAGTAAGGACATGACAAGACTTGCAGTCTGTTATTAATACTACTGAGACAACCCCGACTTGATCACCATCAGTAGACTAATTATTACTATTGACTTCCCACTCATCACTGCGAGTGGAAAGTATTTTCTTATTAAAGTGTTTGTGTAAAAGTAGATATAAATACAGTTGAATTATATATATTAATTAATATTATTATATATAATATTGATAATTGGGTTTATATACTAAGTATTAATAATACTATTAATGTTGATTATTAATGTTATTAATATTAATATTAATATGATTTATGATTTTCATTTTAGTTGTGTTCAGTTCAACGCTCAGTGTGTTGTATTAATAAACGGTGCCGAGCCTCAGCGAGCATTATTTATTAATATTAATATATTAATATTATTAATATTAATACTATGATTCTCTGCGCCGGACCTGCTAATAAATTGTTTTTTTTCAAGTTAAAAAATTAATAATTAGTTCAGTTGAAATCCGACTTCTAATTTGATTTCCGACCACTAATCAAATATCTGACAACTAATGGTATTTCTAACCACTAATTCAAAATCTGAACACTAATTCAAATTTGATTGGAAGTTTTGCCACTTGAATGTCCACAGTAATACACACCCGGGCCGCTTTATTGCTGTACATATGTGACATTCAAAACAACAAAAAAAATTACTTGTTAGTTTTTGTATCAGATTTTCATTTTTGTGATAGTTTTCATTTTTGTGACAAAAATTCAAATTTTCTAATTTAACTGTAATATAATATTTTGCGAAAATTTACGATATTTTGCGGACGAATATAGCTATTAATTTGAAAAATTCAAATTTTCACCGAAAACTGAAATTCAAACCAAAACTGAAATTCCAACCAAAACTGAAAAATCAATTTTTTTTGTTGTCTTGAATGTTAACAGAAATATATTCCCTGAACACCCTTGCCCACATCTCTTCTAACAAAAACTCTGAAATTCACGTACTAATTTCACGCTTGTTCCAACCAACAGGTATTTCATTTGTTATACAGGTGCACAACTTGAGAGAGCGTAGGCTGCGTTTGCTGTTCTCGTAGAGGGCGGGAGGACTATGTAAGTCTCTCCATCTTAAAACATACATTCTTATAGACGCGCAGTATAAGCTTTTGTTTTAATTAAAAATATAGTCGGGCCTGCCTTTCAAGAGCAGAGACTCTTTCTTAATATTTTGCGAGTTCGCTTGCTTCTTGAAACAAGTGCGTGTACACTAGCTGTATCCATTGTATGTACATTAATGTATGTAGGCTCATGTTATATGAGGCGTTGTGATTTTACAGCCTTTTTCTCTGTCGCCTTGAACAGTTTCTCTCTTTTTTTTTGGTTGCATTAGATAGTTTTTTTTCTTTTTCGATTTCATGATACACTTTATTTTTTTCGATTGCATTTTTCTGTTTCTTTTTTTTGCGGTTGCTTTTACCCAAAATATAATAACATATTTTAGATTTTGCTTGCGTGCTGATTCCTGAGCGCCAGCAGAATTCGAAACCTATCTCTTCCGTTTATAATGCCAGCCAAACGAAGTTCATCGCAGACAAGTTTAGGATCTATTAACGCCACGTCGATCAGCTCCTTGGCTCCAAAACCAGCGCTTGTAAGAGCCTCAGTGTATTTTTCTAACTTCAAATCACCTAAAAGTTTGACTAGATCCTCTGGCTCCGTAGAGCGTTCCACAGGTCCGGAGTTATCAGCAACATCCATGCCCAGGTCCTCATTATGGATGCGATCTGAAAGCATTTCCCCCCGAATGATTTCACGCTTCTTTTTTGCTGGCATCGTGAGTCTCGTAGCAAGGGCATGTATTATATACCAATCGTAATACAATTGATAAGCCTAAGACGACAGAAACAATTATAACTATTGAAACACTGATTCGATCAGATACAGCTTGAGACATCTCACACGCAGCTCCATGAACCCCAAGCCCTTTAAAAGGCTCGTTCCATTCAGTCATAGTCTCAGTAGTATTTGAATACTCTTGAGATGTCACTTTGTAATGTCCATAAAGTCCGTTTCCAAGAACAGGTTTTGTATTGTAACGTGGAAACACTAAACAGATAGCGGAGTTGGTTGTTATGACAAAGTTAGCAAGACCGATACAGAAGCACACGAAAGCTGATAAAATAATCCAACGAAAAAAGAAAAACCAAACACGAAAATAGACAGGGTCCCGCCGAGCTCCACTGAACGCCAGACTTACAACAGACGCCGAAGAAATAATTACTGAAAGCATCAGAAACCGATAAGTCCAGGTAGCCTTTGCCAGGAATTCCAAGCTCATGAAATATGGATGATCATACCATCTCCATATGTGTTCTCCAGTGGTGTGGTAGCAACATGGCGGGCATCTACCTCTAAAAGATCACAGTGACTGAATGTGCCTGTAGCAAGTTGTAAACTGAAAGCCAACATCAGTGTGGACACAATCAAAAGGGTTTCCAATGCTAACTCGACATCTTCGATAGAGTGCTCAATTATTAGCGCTCTGCTGAGGAAATGTTTACATCTGCACATCCCCTTTTCAGGAAAAATCAGATATCCTCGTGTAAAATCATCTGTATTCTGCACTCGATATCGCCCACCAGGTATTCGGATACCACCTGTGAATATCAAAATAACATATTCTGATATTTCCTATTGGGTTCTAGCTCGACTGCAAGCAGTTTGGTGGTGTGGCAGCCAAGAACCGCAGCACGAAATCGAAACACGAAATCGAGACACGAAAACGAGACACGAAATCGAAACACGGAAACGAAACACGAAATCGAGATACGAAAATGAAACACGAAATCGAAACATGCAAAGACACGAAAACGAAATACGAAGTCGAAACACGAAAACTAGACACGAAAACGAAACACGAAATCGAAATACGGAAGCGAAACACGAAAGCAGCGCACGAAAACGAAACACGAAAACGAGACACGAAAACGAGACACGAAAACGAGACACAAAAACGAGACACGAAATCGAAGCACGAAAACGAGACACGAAACCGAAACACGAAAACGAGACACGGAAACGAAACACGCAAACAAAACATGAAAACGAGACTAGTCAGGTCCCAGAGAGAGAGAGAGAGAGAGAGAGAGAGAGAGAGAGAGAGAGAGAGAGAGAGAGAGAGAGAGAGAGAGAGAGAGAGAGAGAGAGAGAGAGACTGAATAACTAGGTTTCCACCTTAGATAAAGGTATAACTTACTAGCTATACTTTTCACGTGGACGTTCCCTGAGTCCAATTGTAAAATTGTTCTCTCAATAAAAGCGAAGAAGAAGAAGAGAGAGAGAGAGAGAGAGAGAGAGGGGGGGGGGGGGGGGGGGGGGGGAGGGAGGGGGGGGGGGGGGGGGGGTTGCTTACCTATAGAGGACAGACACAGACACAGGCACAGACACACACACACACAGACAGACACAGACACAGAGACAGACAGACACGAAGAGAGAAAGCGAGGGAAGGGGGGACAAAGAGGGAGACAGACATATAGACACCTAACGTATTCGTTAGGAAGCACAATGCAAAAATAGAAATGAGAAACATGTGGAAAGAAAAAAAAATCCTATTTACTCTTGGAGGTTGTTGTCGTGGAAGCTTGTTTAGACATAGAACAACAAGCACCTACAGCAGGGTAAAGTTTTGCATGGACAAGAAGAACATAGCGTAAAAACCAGAACCGGAAAAAAAAGAACCGAAAAAAATGGTAAAAAAATAGAGCCGTAAAAACCGGTTCCTATCCCAACCTTGCTAACAGACGTTGTATGAAGCAACCACAGTGTCAATTTCAGCTCAAACCCACTTTCGAAACTCGCACAAAAGCACAAATGCAAGGTTATGGATGGGAACATAATGGTGTCATCAGATGTTTACCAAGTAGCCTACTCTTCTACTCTCCCGGAAGGTTTTGCCTTTTGGCGAGAGGACGGCCGGAAGGTTTTGCCTGACTAAAACGAGACTGACAGCGGTTCTTTTTTTTTGAAAGTGTGTGTCCTCACCCAGGCAACCTCATACCACAGAGACACCCAGACAGTATCATACACCACCTCCTCCCACTATCCCTAATACCCTACGCCGAACTTGCGTATGATGTGAAAAAAAAAAAGAAAAAAGAAAAAAGAAAACAATGATAACAATAATAATAATAGTAATAATAATAATAACAACAACAACAACAACAACACAACACTCAACATATACCACACCAACATCCACTCACTCAAAGCACACCACCAACATCTACTCATACAGCTCCAGCTCCTACACTTCCAACCAGACATCATCATAATAACAGACAACTACATCCAACCAATCAGCAACAACGCATTCTCCATCCACATGTACACTGCAGAACATCACTTAGACATCTCAATTTACTTCAAAAGCAACATGCACCTCACTATAGGTAATGGACATCTCAATTTACTTCAAAAGCAACATGCACCTCACTGTAGACAATAAACAAAACATATCGCAATCATGTAAACACCAATAATTCTACAAATACATAATAATAAACTAAAAAACAAGCAAATACACACAATAATAGGTATGTATAGACGCCCAATGACCAAGACTTTATGCACGCACTTCAAAATAGAATAGATGACATTCTGCACAAGGCACCAATGCAAGCACGATAACAATAGTAGGAGACCTTAACTATAACCTGCTAGACCGCACACAGATATGATGAACTCATTATACACAACAACCTATACACGACAATAAACAAAGCAACACGACACGACATACACCACAACTCTGGCACGCTCATCGACATGATACTCACCAACATTAGCACTGATATTGAATCAAATATAATCAGCTCATGCATATCTGACCACCACCCAATATACGCAATAATACACACACAAACAAACAAACCATACACAAACACTACACACATACTCACAAACAATAACTACAACAAACACAGGGAGTCTATAATAGCAGACCTAAAAAACACAGGTAGAATACATCGAAACACAGACACAAACCAAAGTTTCCTAGAGATACAATCAACAATAACAAAAGTTATAGGGCACTAAGAGAGGAAACCTAGAAAAAGCAACAAAAGAAAAAACTAGTGTTAACCAAAAGTAAAAAGACAAACAAGAAAACGACATGCACTATACAAAGATGGAAAGACAACCCAAGTATAGAGAACAAGCAAGCCTACACTGCACACAAATACAAAGTCAACAAACTCATGCACAAAGCAAAACAAGAGGAAATCATGAAAGTGCTGGAAGACAACAAAGACAACCCAAAGAAACAGCACAGAAAACTCAAAGAGCTGGTACCAAATAACAAACCACCAAGAACATCGGTAACAATAGCACACTAAAACAATAGAACATACACAGACCCAATAGATATAGCAAATGCATTCAACAATCATAACAATAGGCAAAAAAGCAAGCAACAACATACCAAAAATAGAATATGACACAGACAGGAAGAGATAATAGAGGTAGAAACACACACACACATCCTAGCTTCAAACTACATACCATATAACACAAGACACAGTTTACAAGACACTCAAGAACATAAACAGAGACAAAGCAGAAGATATATTTAAAATAAAGCATACAATAATAAAAGACACACACGTTTTCTTTGCACCCACACTCACAGAACTCTTCAACAAAGTAATAAAAGAAAACAGCTACCCAGATGCATAAGTAATAGAAATATACAAAGCCAGCGACACAAGCATGCCAGCCACCTACAGACCAATATTTGCTACCAATAATAGCTCAAGTCTTTGACACAATAATAAATAAGCAAATCATGGATTATCTAACAAAGCACAACATAATTTCACACACACAAAACACATTCATACCAAACTCAAACACAATCATGACAATCCAAACAATCCTTAACAAAATACATAAGCACATATACTATTACTAAGAAGAGCTAGCGTTAGCACTATATGTAGATCTATCAAAAGCCTATGACACAGTACAACACGCAAAGCTGATTGACAGACTTCGAAAAAATTTCAATTTCTCTGAAGACACTGTTAACTTCTTTGCGTCCTACTTCTCAAACAGAGTCCAAGAAGTACACACACAGCAGCGCACTATCACACAAGCGCACTATCACACACGGCATCCCGCATGCTATCTACTACATTCTTCTTGCTGTATATCAATCATATAATAAACATAATAAAACAAGGAACAGTGTATACATATGCAGACGACAGTCATAATAACAACCAAATCGCCCAACAGTCTACAACACATAAGCATCATCATACGTAAACTACAACCAACAATTACTTACTTCCTACGCACAGCAATTCCTCGACACAGCAATAATGAAACAACTATACCTCGCACATATCTTCCCACACCTAATCCAACACATCTCCGTATGGGGGGCCCATGACAAAAACAAGAAGCATATACAACCACTCATAAAAATACATAAAAAATCATCAGAATAATAACCAAGACATATTAAGCAGCTCTTCGACCAACTCGAAATCCTTGTCAATTATACAAACTCAGAGGTGTATAGAAATCCACCCCCACCCATTAAAGAACTCAACAGACCACTACACGACAACATCACCCCAACCAACAATATCCATTCATACCATACTCGAAATTTAACAAAAAGCAACCTAATCATCGACAACACCCCATACCTCACAAAAATTTTCCTCCATCAGTGGAACCAACTCCCAGAGTATATCAAAGACACAACATCACTCAACATCTTTCAAAAAACTGATGAAAGCTTATCTACTTGAACAGCAAAAACATAGTAATGATAATAATAATTATAATAACTTTGGAGCGAATGGTCACAACCTGCCTACCTCAAAAAAAAAAAAAAAAAAAAAAAAAAAAAAAGCAGCGACAACACCCCTCTTTCCCGTCACATAATCTGTGAAGAGCCTTCGCTGGACCTCGCAAACACCATATGACTGGCACTCCCCCCTCTCTCTCCCTTTCTCTCTCCCTCTTCTTTTTCCACCTCTCTCTCTCTCTCCTTCTCTCTCTCTCTCTCTCTTTAATTTCTTCCCCTAAACCGAGAGATCACGAGCAGACATCTATCCTACATATATAGACACTCATATCGTTTCAAAGCCGCGCCCAGACTCATATGCAGTCTATTTATATTATAATACTTATGCTAAACTCAAGCAAGATTTAATATTACTGAGCCACCTCGATGAATGTATTAGCTTAATAGCATTGCTTTTCATGTGAACCTTGCTTGAGTCAAATTATAAAATTGTTCTCTAAATAAACAAGAAGAAGAATTTCGAAACAGCGTACAGAAACAAAGAAGTCTTGTTGTTTGCGCTACAGTACTACGATCTAGCTATAAAAATAAACACGACACGACGAGAGAGTGAGAAAAGATAAATGAGAAATAAAGTACCTCGCTGCAAAGAACACCATCGTATTTAAAACTCTGCACAGACATCTTTTCTGTTTTCAGCTTTAGAAAAAAAAGGCATTGCATGATGGTGCGGCCAACCGGTTGTGGGGTCTGGCTGTCCCTTTATTTCTAGAATTTTTTTCTCTTGTGGTTTTTTCAATAAACTTTATATATTTATTCCCAAATCCCACAAGAGAGGCCACGGAGTGGATGCGGTGTAAACATTGCATGTTGCGGCCAACCGGTTGTGGGGTCTGGCTGTGGGTCCCTTTATATCTCGAATTTTTTTCTCTTGTGGTTTTTTCAATAAACTTTATATATTTATTCCCAAATCCCACAAGAGAGGCCAAGGAGTGGATGGGGTGCAAACAAAACAATACAGTCTAAAAGAGATTTGCAGAGTGGATGGGATGCAAGCAAAACAAAACATAATAAAAGAGAGCTGAAAAAAGGATCTCTGGCTGCAGCGAACGAGAAGACAGCGTCCGCCAGGCGCCCACAGGCCAGGTTGTGTGCGGGGAGGGCACGCCCTTCTCTCTTCTCTAAAATTTTAACTCATTCAGCCAGCAAAATCATGTGTGCGTTCTCTCTCTCTCTCTCTTTCTCTCTCTCTCTCTCTCTGTGTTTGTGTCTGTTTGTCTAAGTAGTAATGAGAGTAGAAGGAGGAGGAAGGAAGATAAACAACAGGAGGAAAATGAAGAAGCAAAGTGGGGGAAGAGGGGAGGAGCAGGAACACACACAAATTCATGTAAGTAGAGAGAGGTGAGTGGTGGGGGGGAGGGGGGGGGGGGGACACATTTCTGCATGTAAATACACCATCTTAGCTGCAGGTAGCTCGTGTGAGGCTTCGAGATCCTCCTGCCTCCCAAACGAACGAGCGAGCGAACAAACAAACATACAGAAACAAAGCAAAACGCACCTGCTTAAAGAGCTAGACGTTGACGGAAGCGTAGTAGAATCAAACACTACAAAGGAAACAAAACAAAACGAAAGAATACAATACCGAACACAAAACAAAACAAAACGCACCTGCTTGAACAACCGGACGTTGAAGGAGACACAATGGAAACAAGCAAACAAGCAAACAAAACAAAACAGACACAGAACAAAACATAACCCGCCGACTTGAACGAAGAACAAACAAGCAAGGAAGCAAACAACAAACAAGCAAGCACACATAAAAAACAAAACAAAACAAAACAAAGCAAAGCAAAAAGGCACCTGCTCGAAGAGCCAGACGTTGGTCGAGGAAACATTCTTGAGCAGCATGTGGTATGTGTGGTATGTGTGTTTGAGAGATAGATACATACCAAGATGGGTAGGTAGGTAGGTAGGTAGTAGCAGTAGTAGAAGTAGTAGTAGTAGTAGTCGCAGGATAAGGAGGAAGAGGAGGAGGAGGAAGAAGAAGAAAAAGAATAAGAAGTAAAGGTGAGGAGGAGAAAGAGGACAGAGAAGAAGGATGAGGAGGGAGGAGGACACGGGGGGGGGGGGGCAAGCAGGAGTGAACATGCTAAAAAGGAGGAGAAAGGAAGAGGAAAGAAAGAAGGAGAATGGAGTTATTGCTAAAAGGAATGCACATGAGTAGAAAAGAAGAAAAATCTTTTTCTCCGGAAGGTTGACTCTTGTAAGAGCGACTGATTTGCATGCACACATTACAGTACGTGTACGTCATCTATGCTTAAAGACTAAAACATCTCTTTATATCTCGCTCATGCACTCACGGGGCAGACAGACATGACAAATACATTTACACACACATACACCCCGACAGTTTATCATACACTCTCGAGGTTGTAAGAAAAAAAGTAATATCAACAATGGTATGTGTCTAACAATTATTTTTGCCATGAAAATACTCACTCCCCGCTATAGAGCTTGCATTCCATTGCCCCTCTCTCCGGCGAAACTGCTCTAGCATTTTGCGAAAGCTCAATTAAATGTTTTTGATAAGACACTCACTACTGTTACGACAACTACTGTATTACTTAAGATAAAATAAATATATATGGAGAGGTTATATGGGTTTCCGACGATTTTGCATGATGCGATGTCATTTTAAAATAGTTGTGTCCTGCCAAACCAAACTACCACACTAGTCATAAATTACAATAAGTTAAGCGTCTTTTCTGAAGCCAGGTTTGATTCCTCTGATGATTAACAGTTTATATTAAAATTTAAAAAAGTTATCTGAATATTTAATAACACTTGAGAGAAGAATTGTGAGTGTAAGATTCACCCGCTGGGTTGAGCCTGGTAAGTAGATAGACAAATACTACAGGATGTGTGTGTGTGTGTGTGTGGGGGGGGGGGGGGGGGGGGGGGGGGGGTGATTGTAGTGGAGGAAGCAGCTGACTCTGAGCTACGTCATACTACTATCAAAAGACAATAATGCAGGCTATATATATTTTTTTAATTAGTTATGTAGCAACTATAAACTTTTAAAGTGACACTTATGATTTTGTGATGTGGTCTGCCGCAAGGGTGTGTGTGTGTGTGTGTGAGGGGGGGAGGGGGAGGGAGGGAGGGGAGGGGGGGGGGGGGGGGGGGGGGATGGTGGCTGCGTCACTTGAAGACTTTAGAGTACTCTTCCATCATGGCCTTGAAATGTAGGCATCACCCCCCGGATAGCCGGTAAAAAATATCTTTTCCTGGTGACAGGTGCACCAGCTTGTTTTTCAGTATTATTTGTCCGGATTGGACCTGATGCCATTTTATTCCTGGTCTGTTGCCGTTTTCCTTTTTGGCTTCACTGAGCTAATACAACGAGACATCATTCTCATTCTTGAGGACTGTGTTTGGTTGTATTACCGATTTTTTACGAGCTATCGTTGGGGGCATTACATTTGGAGTCCACATCACTAGGGTGATTTCTTTCTGCTTTGCCATACAGGCAACAGAGTGAATTTTCACTGACCTGTCTCACACGGGGACGTCAGACGAAAACAAATACTCCAACACAGCTCCCTCATAACTCTTTCACAAAACAAATAATTTGATTGGTCTCAAGCAGGTGTCTCGTACCCTCTAGCCCAATCAGTATCTGTGTGCTCACAAGGAGACATCTGAGTAAGGAGAACAAGAAATCGGAGAAAGTCTCAAAGACTATTTTTCTCAAACAAAAACAAACATACAAACAGTGTTTCATAGAGGACAGGGAATCTTATCCTACCCTCTCTATTAGTTTCTCTCTTCACTAGTCAATCGACTGAAGGAGGAACAGAACACAAACGAACAAAAACCAAACATAGGAGCTGACACTGTCCTCCTGTTGATCACTACTACGACATCATGTCAACAGAGACCGCCGAAGTGAGTGAATTCTCGGAGGCAGATCAAAGAAGAGAAGAAGAAGAAGCAGGAGGAGGAGGAGGAGGAAGAGGATTGAATGAAGGAGGAGGAGGAGGATTGAATGAAGGAGGAGGAGGAGATGAAGGAGAAGGAGGAGGAGTAGAAGAGGGCTGGGATGATGAAGGAAGATATGGAGGAGACGAAGATGAAGGAGGATTTGAACAAGAAGAGACGGGAGGAGGAGGAGCATATGGTAATCCCTTACCACCTGCCTACACGGGAGGAGGAGGACGAAAAATGATCGACTTGATTCATAGTGATGGAGAGGAGATCACAGTGGATGAACAACAGTGGGTGCAAGACCACTATGACCTCACTAAAAAAGAGTTTGATAACAAGATGGGGGTAGAGAAGGATACCTATGTGTGGATCCCTCAGGATCAAAGAAGAGAGAAAAGTCGTGCTAAAAAGGATGTCTATATCCTATTATCAAACACAGCACAGCTCCTCGGCAAACTGGTCTCTGATCCAGAAGAGAGAAAGAAGATACAGCATATCAAGTTTGGGGACACACACACCCACCTTGAATTACTCGATGCTATCTTTGGGGTGTACACTCAAACCCTGATTTGGGAACGTACATACGGCCCACGATGTGAGGGTTACCTCCAGTACACAAACCCAAGAGCAACGGCCAGATTCCTCGCGACTGGTCAGGAGGCAGTCGATGTAACAAAATGAAGACCAATCTGGGTTCGAAAAACTCGAGTGGCATATTTCATTTTTTTACAATGGAAATAAAGGCCTTGGAGGAGGGGAAGGCAGAGATGGAAAAAAGCATTAAGGCAGCAGGAGAAACTCATCCTGTGATTGATGAGTTAGAGAAGACTGACAGAGTTCTGACCAAGATCAGACTGTTGATGGGTGCGTTACTGCACAAGGAGGCATGGAAGAGATGGATTCCTACCAAGGATCACTCTGTCCTTAAATCACTTAGTAACGCACCACCGGTCGCCAACAAAGCAGGTGTTGACCAATATGTGGAGAAATATAATTTTCTCAGATCTGCTTCTGAATTGGTGGCCTTTATCACTCATGCTCAAAAGCTGGTGATATCTGAGAAGAAGAAGGCGAAAGAGAATGAGGAGTTCGAGAAGACGATGAGACTGGAAAGAATGAAAGCAAAAGTGAGTGGTGCAAAGACACACCCTCCGACATATTTGACCCCACCAGCTCCTGCCCCACCAGCCCCTGCACCCTCGGGCTCAACTACGGTGGTGGTCACAAACACGGAGAAGAAGGACAGACAGAACATCATAAATGCCTTCAAGGGGAAGAAAGGAGGAGTGGCAAGTCTCATGCTATATGCCAAGACGAGCTCAGACAAAGACTCTGATGCTTCGCTTTTGAGCAAGCTCAAAGAGATCAATGCCTGCATGAAGGCTTTTCCTTGCGACGAAACGCAGGAATACGAGGCCCTTGTTACTGTTTTTGACCAATCTCTAGTCTCGGAGGGATTTGATCTGACACAGTACAAGTTTTTGAGAAAGAAGGAGGAGATTAAGAGAAACAATGCAACAGGCCTAGACGCTCAGTGTGAACTGGCGGTGGCCACACTCACTTCATATTTTCAATCTCATGGATACCAGCATCTCTGCACTGGTACTCTCATAGGATTTGAAATCTTTGAGACAGTGGCGATGAGTTTGAGGAGTGCTGTTGGCTTGGCGGCGACCCTTACGGAGGTAGTTTCCTCCTATGGGCTATTCTATGGCCGCAAGTCGATCATCCTCTATTTCTTTTCGGCGTTACACACAGTTAACCCGAGTAAGCTTACTCAGCTCATACAACAATGCTCGACGTTTAGCTCAGTGAAGTCCAAGAACTTCCTCGAGACACACGTGTTCGAAAATACGGTTCAAAGCGTTGCTCCGTCAGCACTGTTTCAAGAAGTGATGAGTGCATGCTCAAACATGGACTCGCTCACGGAGGCACATACGGCACAGGCAGGCGGTGTACCTGTTGGCGCACAAGCCACGTACACAAACAGAGTTGCCGGTTGGAAGAGACAGAGAGAGCCAGACCTGAAGACCGCATGTTGGAGGTGGTTCGCGGGCTTGCAGTGTAAGGCACAGATGGAGAACAGAGACTGCTCTTTCAATCATGATAGGCAGAACCCAACAGCAAGGGCAAATTTTCTGAGCAGGACGGAAGGCAAGGAACCGGGCCTTTTCAATATGCTTCAGATTGCCGCTGTGAACGAAGGTTGGTATGCCAATATGTGTGATGATGAGGAGTTACGAGAGGCAATCATTACCTACATGAAGAGGATGAAGGAGAAGAAGGAGGAAAGGGAGAGACAAAAGAACTTAAAGGCCTCTCAAAGAGGACGAGAAGGAGGAGCAGGAGCAGGAGGACGAGGAGGAGGAGGAGGAGGAGGACGAGGACGAGGAACATGGAGAGGAGCCTCGAGGTGGCAGGGAACCCCTCAGAGAGGAAGAGGAGGAGGTCGGGGATATACCCCTTATGGAGGGAGAGCTGTTCGAGCTCCAGCCCCCCCACCCAGAGGAGGAGGAGGCTCGTGGGCAAGCTCCAACCCAAATTTCGGTCGAGCTCAGGCCTACAACACTGCCTCGGAGACCGCTACGTCATCCTACCCGGACACTACTCAAGGTAATCGTTTCGAGGTGGTGGAATGACTGGAGGGGGAAGAAGAGAGGAAGGAGAAGACTGTGAAGTTTAACCCTAAAGTCACAGTGCTTTCTAATGCTGTTGTGCAGACTGGGCCAACGCTTCCTCTATGTGAAAACAAAGATGTGGGTACACAGAGACTGCAGCCCCAAGGTAATCTCATACCCGTTCATACAGCACGGTTACCAATGATAACTGATGCAAATAGGAAGGCGAGACTTGCGATGGAGGCGAGGAGGCCAATGGCAGACGTATCGCCTCGGCCAAGCAGACAACCACGAACAGACTCAATGTCTACGGTCGCGGCGGTTGGCGAGCAAAAAGACAATGTGTATACTCAAGTACCACAAGACAATGTCGCTCAAATAGTAAACGCACCAGTACCGCAGAATAATAAAAATGTTAATGAGGTGAAGCAGGAGGAGAAGAAGGAGGAGTTGAAAAACTAAGAGACAAGACTCCAAAATTTGGAACGTAAAGTTCTTGTTCTCGCAGTCAATATACACAGGCCCGATGCTCTGTGTTATACGGAACTTCATTGTGAAACATTGAAGACAATATTAAAATTTGGTAATGATACGATGGCGAATATTAATATTGTCGGCCGGAAGTTTTTAAATCGATACCGGGACTGGGTGGACGGAAATATGAAAAAGTCAACGGGCACTCTCAAAGGAGTGAGCAGCCGGACGGATATCACGGGAATCATCACACTGACCTTTAAATTGAAATCCGCACGAGTATACCGTATGGACCTCTATGTCGTCCCCGGTTACCATGGGTCAATATTACTATCGTATGACCAATTGGCTACGATGGGGGCTGTGATTGATTGCGCCGCACGGCGAGTGATATATGGAGTAAAAAGAGGAGAAGAGAACGATATTGATCCCTTCAACGCTACTGACTCTTATGAGGCTTATGAGCTGAGTCTAGCGACGGATCACAAAAAGATGGCCATCGCACATGAGGCACTTGAGATGTACGTTCACCCCCATGTCGTAAGACAGGATGAACTGTCCTGGACCGACAATTGGGAATCCCAAGTGTGCACTGTCACAGTTCCGACATGCCATTGGGACAAAAAGTCTATTGATGACTTAATCGAGAAGCGAAAGGAGGAGATTATATGTGTCGCACAAAGAAGCCCGTCGTTGGCGAGATTCGCGGAAGGAGTAGGAACGGATGTCCATATTACTAACGGATACTGTTTCCATGCGAAAGTAGGAGAAGAAAAAAGGGAGGCGTTTGTACCAAGGAGAACAGGGCGAATCCCGGATACTCCACCAGAAACTATTAAAAGTTTTATTACTGATTTCTGGGATGACGAGCCCACGTGGCCCCGTTCACTGTCTGAAGTGAAGAAATGCTTACGGACTTTATTCGAAAATAATAAGCCGTATACTATTATCCTGCCATATAATGAGAAGGCGATATGGGCGCAGGAAATAAGGGACCGGCTTATTGATCATCCTATACCGGTACCCTCTCGCAAGCAACAGCTAGTGGTGGCTTGTCGTATGGGAACTCGTGAGCAGAGCAGTGCATACAAGCGGAAGCTCAGAGACCTTGACAAGTTGAAATTGATACCGCAAGCATTCACATGCTTTGATGGTTTTTACACCCGTAAAGCTCCTTTGCAATACGCGAGACTCATTGACATGCTGGTGGAGCTCGGTAAAGATGATGAGCCGGACACGGTCACGTATGAAAAGACGGGCCTAGATGATGTCTCGGAAGAGGACTTAGGCTTGGAGGAGGACAGAGAACCCCTCAAGCAGCATAAGCAGATGTCTGATGAAGATTTTCAAGAGGCGGCGCGGAAAATATTGGAAGAAGGAGTAGGCACGGAGAAGGAGAAGGAGCTTTTAAAAGCCAAATTAGAGGCGAACAAGGAAATTTTTGACCCTCCACATGCAGGTGGTGTCAAGCCTGAAGATTTCACTGCGGTTATTTACAAAATACCGGGTGCGGAGCCGTCACCGGCACCACGAAGGGCGAATTTTAGTATACATGAGGCGAAGATAGCGGAGGAGCTAGCAAGACAGCTGCTCAATGAGGACTTTATTGAGAGATCAACATCCTCAATAGTCTCACAACCGAGAATGGTGCCGAAGCCAGGAGGAGAATGGCGCCTGACAGTTAACTATGCTCGTGTTAACAAGGTGCTGGAGGAAGAGAGAAATCCTCTCCCGACATTAGAAGAAGGAAGGAGAGTACTGCGGAATGCAAAATTCTATTCGGTCATTGACCTTAAGAATGGCTTCTGGCAGATACCACTGGAGGAAAAGTCCAGATGGCTGACGGCGTTTGTGGTGGGTATGGAAATATATCAATGGAAAGTGCTTCCGATGGGCCTCAAGCAAGCCCCAGGATTTTTCCAGAAGGCGATGCAGAAGATGTTGAGCAGTCAGTACGATGGCTACTATAATCCCAAATCCAGCGCATCTTTGTCTGGAAAAGAAAGCCAGCTGAAAGAGAATGACCCGCGGGATCTGGCCCTGGCCTTTTTCATAGAACTCTTGGCTAATAGCTGCAGGTCACTCAAACGGGAGAGGGCGGACCCCTGCCCCTGGGAGGCTGGGCTCAAGGTCTTGAGCACGCTGTTGCAGAACAACGAGCAGAAGCAGGGGCAGGAGCAGGAGGAGCGTCAACTTGCTTTAAAGCTAGCCAAACCTCTTTGCACTTTGATAAAGCTGGGCAAACTCACAGGGCAGGGGGACGAGAGCCGATATGTAGCAGAACTCGAGAAGTACGCGCATCGAAAAGCACCTCTTTATGGCTATCACCGCCTTCGGCCCCCGGCAAACAATAAAGATTTTCGGCTACAGCATGACCGTTCGGGAGGTGGTGTGCTGTCTCTTCAAGCTGAGCGCTACGCTTGGTTGTTATCTCAAACGTGCTACTTTCACCGATGCGGACACGCGCGCTCCAAGAGAGACCCTTACCGATGGCTGCTCTTGCTTACCAAATACTACTACGAGCGAGAGGTCCTTACCCGATCGGGCGCGAAAGTCCATTCCCAGTGGATAAACAACATGGTGAACGTAATACAGAGCAAACTTGTAGAGTATTGTACGCAAGATGATTCCTTGTACATAGTCACGTGCGACGGGAGATGCCTGTTCTTTTCTCTGAACAATGTCCATGTTGATAGCGGCTGTAACTTGTACACCGATCTGTCGCTGTTTGGTTTTGTCTGCATTGACAGTGCCAAAAAAATGCTAAGCCCTATTGCCGCTCCAGCCGCTCAGCTTTACGAACTGGATATAGGAGCCTGTGATAACGCTGTCTACACAGAAGTACGGCTAGATGACGTCAAGGAACTTCTAGGCCAATCAAAAAAACTTAATCCAGGAAAGAAGAACGTGGCCTTGTCCAATTTTGAAGATTTGCTGCAAAATGTGATAACCGACATTAGAAAAAAAAAAGCAGTGCTTCCTGTTTAGCTGTACACAGCCCAATACCTGCGGTTCTTTGCAGTCTTGGTCCGACAAACAGGTCCGGGGCTTGCCCGAAAATACAGAAAATTTCAGGCTTGTTTGGGAAGGCTTGCATAAACTGCTCCAAGCTTATGCAAAATGCATCTATGGCCAACCCGCAATAGGTAAAAAGCCCTTGCCCCTGTTCCTTAGTTGGGCCCCTTCCGACGTGTGGGTCTACAATACTGGCATAGGGAGCGGCGCCGCGTGGAGTGTCCGCCTCAACGATGCAAAGTTTTACATAAACCCAAGGTTAATGCACAGCCTGACTGATCGGGGGTTGGACACAAGCTTGCTTTCAGCTGGCAACAGCACTATGCTAGCAGCGGCGCTTTATCTAGAAAACGTAGCCTGTGTCATGCACAGTTGGGGTTGCAATTATCCGAAATTCTGTGCTCGTAGAATAGCTTTTGACGTGTTAGGGGACAATATCGAAAAGGCTGTCGCTGCACGCAAGCAGTGGCACCAATACTTGGGCTCCAAATACAAGCCGGTCGTGTTTCACACGGAGGGTAAATGCAGACATGTGAAAGACCTACCCCTGTGGGATTGACGCTCGCTTGTGCTGAGCGCGCAAAGAAAGTATTAAAAAATTTTTTAATTAAAAACTCGACAGAGCCTTGCACTTGAAACTGACAACTAGTTGCACTGAACGGCCTGTGCTGGAGGCTGGGGGTTGGCTTCGGCCTGTGACACGCCAGCGGCCCAGGCTTGAGCTTCAGCTTCCTCCTCTTGCATCCAAAAAAGCTTTCTGCCCAGCATGACTATGGCGCTAACGCTCTCGACCAGGAGGTCTAGCGCCATGGCTAAGAGAACAAAGGAGAGTTTGGTTCGGGTGGACGAAATCAGAACGCCCAGCACAAGCATGGTCGTGAAGCCGCCCAGGTGAAGCGAGTAAAACAGGCGCTGGCCGCTAGAGACATAGCGACCCCCTTGAAAGAATCGTAAAGTCTCGTAAGACAGGTGCGCAAACACACATACATAGCTCGCCGCGGCTAGCAAGAGCACGTAGTTAGCGGAGTAATCGGGCGTGGCGTTCAGCGATGCCGGGTTCGTGGGGCCTGAACGTAACTCCGCCCCCCAAGGGTCCAGGGCAGTTAGGGCCAGGCGCGAGTCCGACAGCCAGGCGGCGGTTGCGTCACGCAGCAAGGCACCGCTCTGTGCCAGGGCGCCCGCTGTGTCGGGCGGGTGGTAGTCCGCGGCGGGGAAAAAAAACCTTGGTTCCAGCCTGGGCCACGCGGCACGCAGCACGTCGCGGGCGTCGCCTAGACCCGCTGCAAGCTCGGCCAGCGGCGGCTGGAGCCAACCGTCCAGCACTGCCGGGGGGTAGACGCTGTCGAAGGGCACGGTGCTGGCCCGAAGCCAGGTAGAAAACTCGGCGGGCTGGAGCCATACCGACTCCAACTCCAGGCTGGGGCGCTGCCCCTCGAGCCAGGGCGCGGGGCCCGAAAGCAGGTCGAAGCCGCTGAAGTAGGAACCTACGCCGTTCAGGACCATTGCACTGTACACGGCCCCGATGCCCTTGACGACCAGTGCCTGTTCGTACAAACCGCGCGCCTGCTGCTCGAGGGCCAGCGCGCTAGACGCAAAGTCGCGGAGGCGCAGCTGGAACCGCTCCACGGTCGTGCGCAGCGTGGCCAGGCGTGCCTGCAGCGCGGCCTCCAGGGCGTTGGCGGCTCCGTCGTACAGCTCCGCGGGCGCGGGCGAGAGCGTGCAGGCTCCTCCGGTGCGCCAGCACGCGCGCAACGCGAGGAACGGGTCGGGGGTGCCCGGGGCCCCGGGCAAAGACTCGAGCAGCTGCAACAGCTGCTCGAGCTCCTGTCGCACGGCCTCGCGGCTGGCTGCGGTGTGGTTTAGGGCGTAGCTGCGGTCGTAGGCCACGCGGTCCGACACTGCTTCCTCTTGCATGCTCCAGGCCCGCTGCACGGTGTCGGCGAAGCCCGTGTTCTGCGCGTACACCTGCGACTTGGCCACCAGCCCCACCCACCCTGCTCGGGCCGTGCCAGTCGCGCCAGCGCCACGAGCTCGGAGCGGTTACAGCCGTAACCCGGCAGCAGCAGCGGGGCGCCGTTGTCGCCTGGGGTACCTGGCGGAAGCTCGCGCAAAGGCGCCAGCAGCCATTCGGACGACGCCCCACAACAGCTCCCCCCGGCGGCCATTTCCAGCAGCACGCCGAGCGCCGTGACCGAGCGCCCCCAAGCTGTGGTGCACGCCTGTACCTGCGCCTCTAGTCGTTCCATCTTGGCCTGATTCTCTGCGCTCGCCCGCTCGGCGCGCCCCAGCGCCTTCTGCACTGCCGTTGAGAGCTTGACCTCGCAGCGCGCAAACTGCCGCTTCACGCACCGCACGCTCTGTGCCTCCTCTGCCTCTACCGCGCCCTGCAACAGTCGCCACTGCCCAAAGATCTCAGCCTGCGTTTCGCCCAGCGGCACACCGTACTGCGCCACCTTGCCTGCGGCCCTGAACGAGCTGCACCACAGCAAACCAATCGCCACTGCCGAAATTGCTGCGCGCGCTTTCCAGTAAGACATCCTCATATTAGCGTCTTTGTGTGCGCAAACAAGGAAATAAGCTTTTGAACAAGCAGGTTCTAGTAGTTATGGACAAAGTATATATAAAAAGAATCTGCACTTGTATTTTCTCTCTTTCTCTCTCTCTCCCTCTCTCTCTCTCTTCTCTCCCTCTCCTTGGAGGGAAGGAAGGTGAGGGCGGGGGCAGAAGGGAAGGGAGGAAGGAAGGGGGAGGGGGAGGGGCTTTTGAGAGTAGAAGAAGCCGACCCCCCAAAAAATGAATTCTGCTTGCAAGGAAAGCAGGTTATTAATACTTTAAAAGGCATGAGTTCGCTTCCAGTGTATGTCGAGCCCGCCGGTGCCGCAGCGGCAGACAGTGCCCTGGCAATTCTGTCGGATGGCTATTTAAAGCTGATGGCCGATTTCAAGCAGGACACTGTTCAAGGGTCAAGCAAGGCAGAGGTTATAGCAGGCGGAGAGCATGTGGTGTGGAAACTTGATAAGTGGGTATGGCGCCTGGGCGTACGGCCCGCCGAGGTGTACAGCTGGTCACGCGACGGGGTTGCGCTCCAGCTTTCTGACCCCAACGAGAAGCGCAAACGGGCTGTTTCTATACTCGACCACATGCAAAAAAAAACCAAGGAATTTGCAACCACCGGCATTACACCGCCAGAGGCCTTGCTTGAGTACCTTTATCTGTGCAGGGACGAGCCCCTGCCTGGGCCCTACGATCCGGCTGAGGAACTTGCACAGGTAAGAGAACTAAGAGAGTTACTAAAACTACAGCAACTGCGCGCAGCAGATGATGTAGCAGAACTACTGCAGTGGTTCAGTGAGCTGTGTGGCTATGCCAGAGAAGGACACGGCGCCTGTGTCGTTACGCTGGAGCGCATGTCCTGCCTAGGCCCTGACTTGTTGGACGAGCTAGATAGCTTGCGCCGGAGTTACCTGAGAGGAAAAGGAAGATCAGAAAACAAGAATCGGCTCAGGGGAATCCTGTCACAAGTTAGCAGGGCCATAGCGAGATTTGTGCTGGTTGCTAGCGGCGAGGCTGACATGCCCTGGAGAGTGTCGGCGGACACTAAGCCCGAGAACTTTGTCACTGTGCCACGAGATTCCGAAGCCGGCCACACGTCCGTAGCGGCAATTCGTCTGGTAGACGTCGATTGTTTCTACCACGAAGGAGAGGTTAAGCGTGCTAGCGTAGAAGCCCCTGAACTCTTTACGCTGGGCAAGCGTTTGCACGTGTACCCCTTGCCCTCGGAGCTGCGGAAAATACAGAACGCGGCTGCGCTAGTGGTTATGCATTTCTTGATGTTCGTTTGCAACTGGCTCCGCGAAAGCGGCTTCGAGTCCAACCGAGCCTTGCGCCAGGACATATTCTGCGAACAGAGCTGTCCGGGGCTCGGTGATCAGGCAACCATTGTGCGGGGCTTGGAGCTGCTGGGCCAGATTGACCGCCACTACCAAACAGCGCGCGTCCAAGGTCTAACTCTGATCGCAGGGCTGACCTGGACCATACAGCAACACCACTCCGAACTTTTTACAGCGTGCTGTCCCGTGGGCACTGGCCGGCTGTACACTTGCAGCTATAATTACCGCCTGCTGTCGCGCCTCGTCACTTGCGGAGTTTGCCACAAGCAGAGTGCGGGCGGGGCTCTCCTTGGCGCCCTAAACGAGTTTTATAGCACAGTGGTGCAACAGAGCGAGTTGCGCCAAGTAGTCAGGAAGAGCACGGGAGCCGGAGAGGGCCGAAAAGCTCCGGCCCCTGAGCATGGAGGAGGCTCGCCGCTTGACTCCTGGGGCACGCCGTTTGATCCTGCCAAGCCAGAAGCAGAGGTGGCTGTGCTGCCAGATCAGGGCACAGTCGCGCCGGTGCCCACTGCTCTTAACCGGACGTCGGCTCTGTGTGTAGGAGATTTACTGACGCGCGACCGTATTGACAATCTCAATATTACGACACAGCTTAGATTGGATATGATGGCTAAGGCAGCGGAAGAGCTGTAGCAAAGCACGAGTAAATACAAAAGTGAGGTTGATGGAATCAAAGCTAATTTGGATGAAGAAACATCACGCATAGATAATCTAAACAGATATCCAGATACTCGTTGCTTCCATTAACAGACTGCGCGGCTGGCTTCGAACTGTCATCGACGAAATAGATGGATGTGCGCAGGGGGAGGGAAAGCAAGAAAATTCGCTTGGTCTTACGATACGGCAGACGTCCTATAATGGTTTCATACACGAGCACCAGCAAAAGCTAAAGCTGTGCACTCAAATAAAGAAAACTATCGAGGCAAAGCTTCTGGCATGGCAAAACAATGATTCGTGGAAGAGGGCGCTGTGTTGGGAGCCCTTTACCTTGTACTGTCTGTACTTGCTATTCCAGGAGCTGTGGGGGGTAGCGCCAGGGGCTGAACTTGCTACTCTTTACAAAGACTGGCGCGTCCGTGCGGGGCATGCTTTGGCTGACCTAAGCTATCACATACTTCCACTAGCAAGCTGGGCCTTTTTGCGTCCTCGCGCCGACGCCCAAGAATACCCGTCCACAGATGATCTACAAAAACGTTTTGCGAATGCAAAGAACATATTTTCCAATCATGGCTCTGTGTACCTATTATTAAGTAAGTTCATGATAGACATCAAAGATTTTGTGCAAGCCCAAATATCGAACCAGAACTCGAGCCTGAAGCTCTCTGTCGCAGGAAACAACTCAGCTATAAAGTTGCCAGCATGTGCGAGAACTCATTACGACAAGTTGCAGGCCCAATGGGCATCTGCGGACCCCGAGCGCAAACCCCCAACGAAGCCCCGCCTGCTATGGACAGAAGGCCGCCAAGAATCCGTGCCCTCCCGTTTTGCGCGTCTCGATTGCTTGTACTAACAAGAACTACCGGCGGCAAGTACCAAGCCTAAATTGTGTGCTTTACGGACGTGCAAGTGTGCAGAGAACAAAGAACTACCGTTTCAATCTGAGAACTCGGAGGCTTTCTGCGTGCACGTGCTTTTCCTGCAGGCCTTTTTGTGTACAACGTTTGTAGAAACCTGCGCAGAAATGCGACCCCAGCATGGCAACAAACTTACTCAAAAGCCTGGCCCTTGGCAAAAGCTTCACGATAAACGAAGATCTGAGATATCCCATAGATAATTGAGCTCCGGCCTCTCCCGCCTGCCCCCCTCATGCCTTCGCATGTGGGGAGGGGGGGGGGGGGAGAGTTTAGCACAGTGTCGAGTGCAAGATCTTTGTCAAGCTTTTAATAAAAAAGTTGTACCTTTCTGGCGCTCTCTGTCCAGCCCCGCGCAATGGCGCGGGCTGGTAGTTGTTACAACAACGGAGCAAAGTCCTCATCGTGCTCTAGGAGCCTCGCGTTGTCCTGCGCGTGTTCCAACGCGGGTATTACCTCCTGCAGCCTTGCTAGTGTCTGCGTCAGCTGCAGGTAGTTTTGGCGCAGCTGCCGCTGGTACATCTTTTCCATTTTTGTGCTGTCAGCCCGTGCGCGCTCGAGTCGCTGTTTGTAAAGCCTTGCAGCACGTGCGCTTTCACCCTTGACGCGCGCTAGCTGCTGTCGTAAATCTTCCTCGTCGCCTGGCCGCACGAAGGTTGTTGTGTTGGGCGCTGTCTGAGGCTGCAGCCGTCGGCCACGCGACAAACTTAGCCACAGACACACAAACCCTATTGCTAGGGCCCACAAAAACGCAAAGCAGATCGGCTCTATTCCACGCAGGTCCAAGTTAAAGTTCAGCGGGGGGTCCGGCCACATTTCGTATATCTTCTTCACGTGCAGTTAATTTTTGAAGGTTACAAAGGGAGAAAAAAAGAAGAGGAAAAAAGGGAAGGGGGGAGGGGGGGCGGAAAGGCTGGGATAAGGAGAGGAGGAAAAGGGGGAGGGGAAGGGGTGTGCCCCCCTTTCCCGTCTCTCCCCCCTTCCCCTCACCTCACTTGTCCCAGCCTTTGCTTTTTGTCAACAAAAGAAACAAAAAGGGCAGGGAGGGGGAAAATGGGCCAGACGACAAGCAAAGTTGTTTGTATTCGGAAGGCCGCCAAAAAGAAATGGTTTCAAGACTTTCTAGATGGCACGGGAAACCAACTCCTTAAGAATCGGGATCGTAGCAGCCAAGGGATCCAGCTACCTCCAGGATATACAGTTGGTTGGAGCGACGACGAGAGAGACAGGGTGCGGGACTTCCTTGTACAAGTAAAAGGAAAAAGCCCATCGGTTTCGAACAATGGGATTAACGCCAAGGAATATTTCAATATCCTACGCAACAGTCTCAAGCCTAAGAATGAAGGAAGAATGTGCAGAATGTGGGTTGCGTACGCAAAGGGCTTTGGATTCGTAATCTTTACTGCCGAGAGCTCAGAAAATGATATACGGCATGCAATCATAGAGTATGTTCATGTCTTCGCCAGCGCAAACACAGCTAATCCAAACACTGTGCAAGTTTACAACGTTATTAGAACTGTCATCGCTCGTTACGCCCAAAGAAAATTGAAACTTGGCACGCTACCAAAGGGGACATCGTCAGAGAGCTTGGTGGTGCTAAAAGAAGGGGCACAATTCCCACCATGGCTAGCCACGTTGTCCCACGCTGGTGCAGTCAAGAATGCCTTGCATATTAGTGCGCGGCAGGGCGGCGAAAATCTAGTCAGCTCTGCAGATGACGTTGATGACGAGTAGGTTGCTTGGCAGTGGAGGAGGGGGGGGGGGGGGGGAGATAAGGGGTGAGGAGATCGCTTGCTAGGTCTTGGGGCACCTTCACCCCCTCAAATAATTAAAAGAGATATAGATTAAAAACAGGAAAGAAAAAGTGAGACACATGCAAGTAGCCCAGAAGAAGAAGCCGGCCGGCCAGGCGCGCAACGTGAAAAAGTGTCATCTGTACTACATTCTGCACCTCTTGGTCACGACAAACATAGAAAGTCTAAGGAAAGATCCGGTGCTCGGCGACGCATTCCTGAGTTCCGCGGTGCCTTGGGTCAACGTGCTGCAGAGGCCAGAGCTGCGCGCTGCACAGAATCTGCTGCAGGAGCTAAAGCCCCAACCACGAGTGCTGGTGTGTTCGGTGATGCCGCGCGCTATGCTTACGGATTTGCTGGTTGCGGGAGAGTACGCGAGCAAGCATGACCTTAAGATCTATGTGCTCGGGGAGGTTGCGGAGGAAGCGTGCTGGAGGGACGGCGAGCATCGTCGACGGCATCCAGCAGTGGGCATGCTCAGGCTGGAGACCTCTCAGCCCGCGGCGGAGCGCGTGTACTCGAGCAAGACCGCCACGCAGGAAGCGGTGTTGCGGACGGTAGAGATTACACTGGCGCAGCTAGCCATCACGTCCGGCAACTGTTTTCATTTGAAAAGCTGCAGGGCGCAGAGTCTGACACGGCCGAGAGCTCCACCGGAAGCGGGCACCAGCCTTCGCCAGGCATTGTCATTCGCCCCTGCAGGAAAGAGGCCATCAAAAAAATCCTGGATATTTGGCACGCAGACGATGCTGCAGACTCAAAGAACGGTGATTGCAATGCGTGGATAAGTACGCACGGAAATTTCATAGTCAACCGGTTAGAGCTGAAGAAATCCGTCCAGAATCTAGCAGTGTGGGAACAGAGGACGGAGCCGCAAACGCCTCCTCCGTCGGGCAAGGAGGAGATGGCTCTTTTCTTGCATAAGCCCAAACATCGGCTGTCAGGCATGGGACGCCCCAGCCTGCCTGCGAAGGACGAGGTCAGACGCGACTGTGAAAAATGGGGAAATTCGTTGGCGCATTGGAGAAAGGTTAGCAGGGATGATTACGAGGAGGCCCTGAAGGATTGGTACGAGGGAGAATTCGGCCTGCTATTCGTTTGTGTAACCGGGAAGGCCGCGGCCAGAGTTTATTATTAAATTCCATTCTTTTTCTTTCTCTCTCTTTTTCGTGTGTTTATTTAATATGATATCGATGGCGCCAAGCACCACGCGAGTTTTGTCCGTCGTCCTGCCTAGCGAGATTTCGGATGATGTCCTCCGCCAATTCCGGATTCTTTCTTTCTACCTCTGGCCGTAAAGGCTAAAACTGTTCCTCGAGTTGTCTCTCCTGGGCTTGCAGCCAAGGACACAAACTCGCGTGGTGCGAAAAGGCGCGGGCGACATCCTCGTTGAGCTTGCGCAGCTCCGCAAAATCCTCGGCCATGGGCGAAAGCCGTGCTTCCTGCCTTTAGAGAACAAGAGAGAGGGTTATGAGATGAAGAAAAAAAAGTCTCAAAACTCTTTGCCGGGGGGAGAGAGGTCGAGATGGAAGAGCAAAGGGGAAGGAGAGAGGGAGAGGGGGGGGGGGGGGGGGAAGCAGCTGTCAAGAAAGAGAGACAAAAACTCTCGCTTGAATCCCACTGCTCAACCGCCGCGCTTCCCCTCCCCCCCCCCCGCCCCTTCTTTCCTCTCTCTTTCCCAGCCTCACACCCCTCCCCTTTTTTTTACACAAAACAAAAAGAGGAGGGGAGAGGGCCAGGAAGGGGGGGGGCCAAGAGTGAATAGGTCTTGGTTTCACACTTTGTTTGTTAGCAACGGTGGCTGAAGCCGGCGAAATGTCTTTCTTGTTTTCAAGAATGGCTTGTCTCTAGATCTGTTTTTGCAGACGGCCCGAGCGAGTTTGGTATTTCTCGGAGGATAGACAAGCAAGGCGGCTCATCCTCTTCTTGCCCCCAAGCGTTGCTGCGAGGCGAGCGGAGAGGGTAGTCTTTTGGGAACAGAGTGGGTGGCTGAGGAGATGATGCGCAAGCTGGGGGGGGCCAGGTCAAGGGCGGGGATTCTTGGTTTTGAGGGAAGGGTACGCGCTGGCGAAAGATCGTCAAGGGCGTGGTGCCGTAGTAATCGATCAGTGCACGCAGCTTCCGCGAGTTTGTATTATTGCGGGGCGCGCTCTGGCGCGGCTGGGACGCGGGGGGGCTGTGTGCCATGCGCAGGCTGTATTGGTGAGGAGCTTGGCGCGGGGTCGACAAGCTATCGGTGGGGATAGAGGGCTCTTCGTTTGCTGTAGGTTCAGCTTGAGGTTGGCTAGCCCTAACAGCGCTTCAACATCGCCGTCTATACCTCGCGGCGGGGGCCCTCTCCATTCTTCGCCTTGTTTTTGTTCTTCGCCTTGTTCCTTTTCTTTTGTTGCTTCTTCTTGTACCGACGGCTGTGCGGCTTCGCTGGGTGTCTCTTTATTCGGCGCCCCGGCGACGGCCCCGGGCGCCGTCGCCGGGGCGTCTGGCAGCAAGGTTTTGGCAGAACAGGCGCCCAAGGACGCCTGCGACATCTGCATGGCTACCAAGTGGGCCCAGACGGTAGGTAAAAGAGCAGCCAAGACGCCCAGGGCAAAAGCCCAAGGGGCCAGCTGGGCTGTCGGAGGAGGCCGGAGTGCGGACAGCGAGAGCCGCAGCCAGACCGCCAGGTAAGCCGCGCAGAGTAAAGAGGCCAGCCCCGTCACCCACTGGAGGCAGTAAAGCCGCGACGACATGGTCCCCAGCCGCGGGGAGCCAAGCTGTGCCTCTCCCCCCAGCCCCCCCGCGGCCTCCCCGGCAAACTCCCCTGCAACCTGCTGGCGGCGGTGGGCCAGCACCAACCCTAGCTGGCGTATTTGCAGGTTAGCGCGAAGCAGCAGCCAGCCGCCCGTAGAGCTGTGCTTGCAGCAAAAAACCTTCACTGGCCAGATCAGCCCGGTGGCAAGGGAAACCCCCGTACAGACGACACACAAGACAAAACGCGGGACCCGAAAGTGCGAGGGCGTGCCCTGACCCAAGTAAGCCAGGCCAGTTGGGTAGCGTTCTAGACATTCAAGCCAGACGTGCCAACCTAGCGGGAACAGCGTGGCACGGTAGGCCAGTGAGGGCTCCACACCCTTTTCGCACAAGAGTATGAGCGCGAACCCGTGCGCCAAGTTCCACAACCATATCCGCGGCAGCGTGAACAGGGCTATCTCGCTCCAGCGGCGGTCTTTCCCGCCAATCAACTGCAGGCTTGACAGCCAGGCCAGGCCACATGCAAAGGCGAGGACACCTACCAAGCCGTGTCCTAGGGAAAAGCCGCGCATAGCAAAAGTCCGTCCGGGCGCATACAGAAAGAACAAGGAGGCTAGTCTTCTTGTTTCCTTTTTTTTCTTGCTTTTTTAAAAATAATTATTACTAACATCACCAACAAAGAATGAATTTTGCGGAGAGCTTGGCGTGGAATGTGAAGAGAGAAAAAAAAAGAGGGGAGGGGAAGAGAAAGGAGTAGGGGGGGGGGGAGGGCTCAGGTTCAGGTTCGCCCCGCGGGTAGAGCAGGGGCCCCCAAGGGTTTTGGCCCCCTCCGCTTAAATACTAGCATACGAAAGGTCTCGGCAGTGGGGCCCGCCATGAACACTGGCGCGTGGCACTCTAGTGCAAAGTCTGACAGGACTTCGGGGACTTTCATCTTTACCAAATCGCGGTGCCGATCAATTAGGAAAGCGTAGCGCACGCGCCGGTCCCCTTGTATTAAACTTAGCAGAGCTTCCTTGTCCGGCGGTTTCCAGCCTGTATAGAAGCTGAAAAGTGCAATACTAGAACGGGCAGCGTTCTGTGTCGGGACGTCGTCGGGCAGAATCTTGGCCAAGGTGAAGCCCTCGTTGCAGACCGTGTCCCAGGAGATCTGCGGCCGCGTAGCCCGGGCCAGCACACCTTGCAGTCTGGTGAGCATCGAGCTCCAGGCGGTGGTCTGGGTTGCTGCAAAGTCTCCGGGGTCAAACCCGTACACCGCCCGAAAGCCCATCACGCCCGCGATATTGACCGCGTGCCCCTCTCCGGCCCCAGCGTCCACAAAGATTAGCTCGCCTTTTTCTTTTTGCAAGTAGTAATCCAGCAGCGCGTACAAGAGGGGGCGTGCCGTGCCTTGTGTACCGGACTTTTCCTGGTTGCGCGCGCAGGGCGAGGAGCGCCTGATCATGACGGCCGAGGCCGCTGCCTCCTTGCCCAGCGGCGAGGCCAGCCCGTCCCCGATCCCCTCCCCGTGCCCTGCGGTAGAAATCCAGCAGCTTCTGAGCTTGCGCCCACAAAGTTGGCTCGCTCGCCTTGCCGGGAAGACACAGCACGTAGGGGTTGGCGCCTCTGCACGCGTCGCACACGGACGCCGAAAAAATGTTCTCCAGGGTACATTCGGGGCATTTCCACGTGCCGCCCAAGACGCACGCCGCCGGGAACAGGACCTCCCCGCGGGGCGGGGGCTCTGGTTTCCCCGAGCCGTGAAGTTCCAGCGCGCCCAGGAGCTCGGGGTCGGCGTCCCGGGGGGCGCCTACTTGCACCTGCAGGTACGCGCCCTCGGGACCCTGCGGCGAGTCCCGTACCACCTCCAGCAGCAGCAGACAGACCCAGACCACGAAGCGACCGACCAGCTCCTCCGACAGGCGGCCGCGCGCCGAGACCTGGTTGGGGGGGTTGTGGACCAAGAGAAAGTGCCTGGCTGGCGCCTTGCCGTCGTCGAAGAAAAGTCCACGCAGCTCCGGGGGGACGTGCGCAAAACTAGCCGCGCTGCCTAAGTTAGCCAGGTAGCGGAACGCACGCCCCAGCGTCTCGCCTGCGCTCTTCTCCGAACTCAACAAGTAATACCACCAGCGGCCGAGCTGCAAGACGGGTGCCGGCAGCGGCCCCCGCCGCAACGCGCAGTGGCTGAACGTCAGCCCGTCCAACCACTGCGCGGGCGCCCCCTCCGCGCACAGCCGCAGTTCTTGGAACACCGCCAGCGCCCAGCTCTGCGCGGGCCGCAGCACGCAAGCCCGGTCTCGCAACCGGCTCCCATAGAAGCACAGAAAGAGTGCTAGCGCGTTCGACAGCCTCAGGGTAGACGACCGCACCCGCGGCTCCGTGCTCAGCGCGCTGGCTAGGCAGCGCCGCTGCAGCCAGCGCGCTGTGCCAGAGACCAAGAAGCGCCGTTGCTCTCTGTCCCAAGTAAAGATCTCGGGCCCCAACTCAAACATGCACAGGCGGCACGCCGCCTACAAGAACCGGGCCAAAAAGTCACACAGCTCGCCCTCCCAGTACTCGCGCGCGCCGCCGGCCCGCCCCCCCACCTGCTGCCACGGAGCTTCTCGTGCCGACGTTGTCATAAGTCTAGGCAGGGCTTCGCCAACCTGCAGGCGGTGCGCCAAGCCCGCCGCCTGCAGGACCACCGCGGGGATCGTCGAGAGCAGGGTGGTAGCGGTCGACAGTAGTCGCAGGGGCGCGGGCGTAGGCGTGACGACGCGCGCCGGACTCTAGCTCTCCCTGACAACTTGCAGGTAGTAGTCAAAGTTAGAGCTTGCGCCCGGCACCGACGGTGGCCACCAACGTCGGGCCAGGCTGAGCACGGGCTCCTGTGCAAGCGTCTCTATGTGCTCGGCGACGGCCGCTAGCCCCGCCCGACACAGCGCCGCTTTGCAACGCAGCGCGCGGAACAGCGCGGCCAGCACCAGCAGGTTTGATAGCGTGCACGCTCGCTGGCACAGCAACTTTTCCTCGCGCCTCGTCGTACGCGACATCGCCAGCTCTTGCACGTGTGCTAGCGCCGAGTGGGAAAACAGGTACTGTTGCCGCCGCTCGCTCCAGCACAGCGAACTAGGCCCGAGCTTCGAAAGCAGCAGGTTGTCGCGGCACCCCCAAGCCAGGCGCTCCACCAGGGCTGCCAACGCGCCCCCCCGCTCCGCCTGTGCCCCTCCGTTATCCTTGCCTATCTCTACACCTGCCCATTCGCTGCACAGCCAGAACTCGTCCGGCTTTTTTCCCTTGCTCGTCTTCACCCGCAAGAGACAGCCTACCGCGGGCGTGCAACCCGTAGTTGCATGTACTGTTGCAGCGCCGCCTTTTCCACTAGCACAGGCAAGCTGGGGTATTGCACAAAGGCATACGTCACGTTCTCCCTCTCCAAAGTATGAAGTCTGGGCATCCCACTGTCACGTGGTGGCAACGACGACGTCCACGCTAGTTTGGCCCACCCCTTGGCATTTGCACTTTCGACGGGGACCTGCACGGCGGGCCTTCCGCAATGGGCCGCGTCTTCCGCGTCCCATCGTAGTAAAGGAGCTCGGGCGGGCACAGCGCTGGCAGCCTGCTTATCTTCTCTCCTCTTTACGTTTTCTTTCCATTTTATAATCCAACGTTGCCGAGCGGCAGGAGGGCTGTACTCGTAGTCTCGAACAGTTTTGGTTTTTATTAGACAACGCTCGCACACCAAACTTGCTTTCTCGAGGACGTTCAACAGCGCTTGTAGCTGCAAACCAACCGAATCCATCGTCGGGGCCTCGTCGTCTCGAACACGTTCACCTCTCTCTCAAACCTTTTTACACACACACACACACAGCCCGCTAGTGCGGGCTGAAGGGGGAGGGGGGGGAGGGTGCCTTGCACCCCGCCCCCGCTCTCTCTCATTCCCCCCCCCCCCCCCCCCCCCTTTCACTACCCCTGAGAGCCGGCGGGGGACGTCCAGACCCTGACTTTTTCCTTGCTTAGCTCTGCAGCTTTGGCCAAAGCGTCCAGACCCCCCTGTTGCCGCCATTCTTGCTGTATTCGCAGCACTCCCGCCTGTTTAGCTTGCAATTGTCTCTGTAGTCGCTGTGTTTGCGTCTTTTCAGCTTGCAGTCGTTGCTCTAATTGCACTGCCCGCTCTTCCTGAGCTAGCAGCCGTCGCTCTAATTCCACTATTCGCGCCTCTTGATCTTGGGGTCGTCGGTCTATTGGCTCCTGCGGCTGCTGTCGTCGTAACAAGGTTTGTGATTACAGCTGTCGAGGGCTTGAATACTCATTGACGAGTTCTTGCGCCCTTCCTCGCTCCCATTGCAGCTCTGCTATTTCTTCCTGATGCATTAATAGCTTGAGCTCTGGCGCATGATCCTCCGCGTGCTGAGAATTCAGCCAGGTTTTCCACTCGCTACTCCAAACTAAATAATGATCATAGAGCGGTTTGTAAGTGCGCTTCCCGCCTGTCTTCACCTGCTGTACCAGCAGACTCGCTAGGCGGTACATTTCTTTTAAATTATCGTTCCATTTCTTTTGCTCTTGCTTCAACATTTCCAAACGAGGGCCTTCCCTTCGTGATAGTTTAGCCCACCATGCATCGGAATCTTTCTTTGCGTCTCCTTCCGCCTTTGCCAGAACAAGTGTTTGTTTGTTATATTTGCCGTCCGTAGTTGTACCCTTCCCTGTTCCTTTGCGCGGAGCTTTATCAAAATCTAGGTAGATGGTGTGAATGAGGTTTAGTGGTGATTCCTTGATAGCCGTTATGTGAAGTGCGGACATACTCTGTTGCAGACGATCGCAGGCTGCCCGCTTCTTCGCCAGCTTCGACTCGATATCCTTCAGCTTTGCCGTGGTGGCAGCCCAGCGCCTCCCGACCAACACAAGCGCAGTCAGAAAGGCTCCCACCTCAGCGACCAACTCGTCATCATTGCATGTCTGTGCTGGCAAGCGCTCGGCGATTTCGTTTGCTCCGCGGAAGCGTAGCCAACCAATCCCGAGGTTGGCGGGCTCCTCGAGAAAGGCCTTCCCTCGCGCAAATCCGTGATCCGACCCGTCGAGCCGGAAATGGCGAGGCTGCTTGAGCGCCGTCTGGCTCAGATTGCCGGCCGCCCCGAACAAGCAGCAACCCCCCCGCCCCTGAGCGCCCCGCAGCTCTTGCGACCACCACTTTGCGACCACCCGCAAGTTGAGAGTATTTTGGATAGTGGGGGGCTGTCCCGCAAGTCCCAACGAGCCTTCTAGGTTAGTCCGCAACACGTCAAAGTACGTGTACGGAAGTAACCCCAGACTACTCGCCGTGAGGCTCAGCAAGTTAGAGGTTGACGGCCTGGGGGTGCTCCGCAGCACTCGGGCCTGAGCCCCCCCCGGCCCCAATCTGCCTGAAATACCTAGGCCTCACGTTGCCCAGCACGAGCGACTTGCTTGTGTTACAAAAGATCGTGTCTGCTGGCGCCCAGTTAGCAAGCATGGTTTTCACGCCGCCAGTGCTTTCAACAGCCTGTCGACAAACGCCGTAAACCGCTGGATTCCCACCCCGGGCAGCGCTTCTGCTGCGTATGCCAGTAAATCGGTCTCCTCATGGGGCCCGCGGCCAGGGGTGGCGGCCATCGCGATCCAATGGTTCAGGGCACTGTCCATGGCTCGCCCGTTCCCGTCCGAAAGCGCCGAGGAGGATTCCTCCTTGATATTGAGGCAGCCGTAGATCTCAGGCGCCAGCCCCTGTTTTTGGAAGTGGTCTTGTAGTTGTAAGCTGTTGACCAAATCTGCGACCAGCGGGGCGGCCTCGCCTTTGGTCTGCAGTTTCTGCAGACACAAGCCCCCCTGCCCGGTCTCGACGGACAACGCGAGGCGATCAGGCCAGTTTCGCCCCAGGCCGTACAGGCTGGCTAGGTCTCGCTGGGCAATAACCAGGCAGCGAATGTTAGCAGGCCAGACTTTTTTCATTTCCGAAGCCAGATCAGTGTTTCGGAGCGCGGCCGGGATCGTCCTCGCGCGATTCATCCTCTTCCACTTGCAAGGGAGTCCACCCTTCGAGCAGGGGTTCTACTGCTTCGGCCGATTGGTTTGGTAGTACGCCTGCCTCTCTTTGGTGCTGCCGGCATAATCTCTTTAGCAGGCCGATCAGCTGCACGACGTGCCCGCGCTCAGCCTGCACTCTAGCCCGCTTGGTCGGTGGGTCCATGGCAAATAATCTTCGCGGGGGGACAAAGGCCCTTTTAACAATAGAGACAACATGTCTTTTTATCCTTTGCTGAGTGCACTTTCCTCTCCCGCGCGCGCGCGGGAAACGGATGGTGGGGGGGGGGGGAGAGAAAGAAAGAAAAAGAGGAGGCAGATGAGGGAAGGGCGAGCCCAAAGCAAAAAAAAGTCCTTCTTTTTCCTCGCCAGAGGGGAAAGGACATTGAATGCCCCCCAAAAAGGTCGTCCCACTGTATTAAATGGAGAGTTTACTAAGTGAAAGCTTTTAATGTTTCTTATTAATAAACTCACCCGCCCCCCCCCCCCTCCTTCTCTCTCTCCCTTTTGCTGTCCCTTTTTAGCTTTGCGGTTTGCGCACGAGCCAAAGACTCTTCATCTGCTTTGCCGTCCAGCGAGATTTTTCTTACGCGGGCCTACACACGCACCCACATAAACACAAGGCATGAAAGGGGGGTGTCAGAAAAGTCGGCACAGAAAACGATACTAAGCTTCAGATACAAGTGAATATGAGCAAATAAGAATTACCTTAGTTATCCTTTTGGTGGCTAGTTCTTATTCATTTTTGATCTGAAGTGTATTCCTTCATACGATTGGCTTCCAGCCGAGGTCTCTTGCAAGGACCCTGCGCCCGTCGCTCCGGGGGGCATGCCCCCCGCGCCCCCCCCCCCCCCCCTCCGCTTCCTGAGCCCGCGTCAGCGGGCTGGGCCTTGGGTACGATCCGCATGTTTACGATTCCGTTACGACTTACCCCGCCTCGCACCCTTGTGACCTTTGTCGCCACAATTCACTTGCCAACACAAACCCTCTCGACAGACTCCCGCAGGGTCGCACTCGTGCCCTACCTGGGACTTGCTGTGCGGGCAAAAGCTGCAATAGTTGACGCGTCCATCCTTCTTGTAAACTCCCCTACCGGCGCCTAGGCTCGTGCGCGGCGGAAACACCTTGAACCCGTTTTGGCGCAGTGCGCTGTCGGGGGCGTCGTCCGCTTTTGCATTGAATTGTTTCAATTCCTTTAAGTACCCCTCGTAGGCAGCAATAAAATCTGCCCACGGCGTAAGCCGTCCTTGGTCAGGAATCACTCCGTGCTGCTTTGACCCTTCGCGCAGGAATCGTGCCAGCATGTCCATGCGGGGTTCGACGTATTTCTGGTTCTGTCGGAGCTCTTCAGGTGCTATATCCCGCCAAAAGTCAGCGCCCGGTTTCTCTTGTAAAGTTATATGGTAGCGAGCAAGGCAACGGAGCAGAATGTAAGCCAGCTCGTTTTTGGCAATTCGTTCCTTCAGATCAGACTGGACTCTCCCAGGAATTAAGGACCACAGAAACAGTGCAAGTCGCCCCTTACACTGGTCCATTTCGTCATTATAATTCATGATCCGATTGCCGGCCATGATCACGGGCGACGTCCATCGAAGGTTCGTCACATCTGTCTTGCTCTTACGGTTCTCTCCCGTGATGCGGCTTTGCATGGTCGCCCGATCTAGAACACTTGCAGAGTTCTGTGGCAGGTCCATGCACATTACAAGCTCCTTCCGATAAAGGCCTTCCAGGCCAAAGTGCTGTTCCATATTTCTAGACATTACCCTGGTCTTGCCCGTGGGTTTCATAAGCGCAATAAGCTCCAGCACCGTGCCCTTCCCCGCCCCGTCATCTCCCAGCAAGAACGGCACAACCTGCCAATTATCATTCCCCGGGGTTGTACATGAGCCTCCCAACAAGTAATTCGAACATGTAGCCCATTTCTTCGCTTAACTGAAGCTTCAGCATGTTGGACCAAAGAGGAGTTAGGTATTCGTCGCCTTGGCTTGCAGCTCCCGCTAGCTTTGCAAAATTTATTTCGAAGTCATAAAAGTGATTGGTAAACGGCGCGGGCTCACCCTGCTCCTCAAAGTCAGCCCAGGTACGGTATTCCAAGGTCTTGATGTTGAACGAGCAATTGCGGAAGCTAATCCAGTCGCTACGGATGGACGATGGAGTCATTAGCGGAAAGAAAGGGTGCGTCACCCGCGAAAGATATTGTCCAAAGCGTCATTGCTCGACCTGACGTTTTCAGTGTAATAGATCGAGGATTTTAGGACCTCGGTCGCAAAAGTTTCGTAGTCGTCCGAATACTCGTAGGCGCCAGGGATATGTGCATGTGGCTTCAGAATAAAGCCTTCATACCGCAGCAGCTTATTTTTGTAGCCGTAGCGCACCAACAGCTCGCGGCAGCATTCTGCTCGATTGGACAGCTTGTTCAAATTAACTGGGCCGTAAAGCTTCTTCTGGTCCTCGACGGTGGGCAAGCAGCTGTCGCTTTGAAACTCGACGTCAAAGCCGAGCACCGTCTTCACGTGAGCTCGAACACTTGCCAGCCTTGCACTTGTAAAGACCTTGTCCCCGCCCTGAGCAGATTCTGTCTCAACAAGCAACTCATTGTACCTGTAGACTCCTACATAAAGATTCTGGGATTGAAGGTATTTTATGACAGCCATCATGATCTTGAGCTCTTCTCGTTGGTACACGTATGAAACAAAGGTGGCCAGCCTGTTGGGCTTGTCGTCGAGCGACTTAACCAATGCCCACACTTCTGCGTGGACATTGGCGCGCTTGAGACGCTTTCCTAGGCTTTTGCACGCCTGTAACCAGTCACGCATAAGCGGGCAATCGATTGCGTAGTTGCGCAACACGGATTTCCGGTTGATTACAGAGTTAAAGTGCTTCTTGGCCCATTTTCTGTTGGCCGCTGTATCAGGTCTGTCGACCTGTTCTAACAGTAGCTTTTGCCTCGCCTCTCGCTCGCCGTTCACAAACTTGCGGAACAGCGCGGGGACCACCGCGTTAGCTCTGTCTGCCAGCTGCACCAAGATCGGTGCCGCCGCGTTGCTTATGTCGATCGACTCATAGAACGCCCCAGAGGCAAGACGCATTATCCATTTAGGAACATTTCCAATTGAGCCCTGCCCGAAAGCCCTTCCTTGTCTATCACGATCGCCAGGCATGTAGTCGACAAGGTTTCGATCGAAAGCGCATGAATGTAACAGCTCGTTGACAGTCTGCTCCCACTCACCAACTGCTCTGAGCATCGATATTTTCTTTAGTACTTTCTTGTCCATGGTTTGGCCTAACGTGAAAAGTGGCTTCTGAGTCTCCTCCTCGTTCAACCACTTCTTAGCTTGTGGCATTACGCGGCTAGTAGTGGACGAGGCCGCATCCCATCGAAAGAGCATACTGCCGCCCAAAGCACCCGTGATAGCCAATTCTGGCAGTTCCTCGATCCTCGACTCGGCGCCGGGGCGCAAGTAGTTGCAGAAGAACTTGGCACTGCGGGCCGCCACGCTGCCAATGTAGGCTATCTTTTCCGCTGGCAGGAAATCGCTGAAAGAGATGTTCACCAATCCAGGCATCATGACATAGTTGCGAGGGTGGTCCACGCCCCCCCAACTGCGCGGCACAATGTGATCCACGTGCCACTCAGGCGCGCCGGGCATAAAATAGGGCGCCAGGCGCGCTTGCCATTTATTGGCCAAGATCCACTTTCGCGCCTGCGACGTGCTTACCAAACGTCTTGCGTTGGCCAGTGGCACTATTGTGCCCAGATAAACCGGGCGCAGACCCTGCAGGCGCGGATTTTTGGCCTTGGCCGCAATGACTTTTAGCTTCTCTTGCAGCCTTTGCAGTGTCTCCTTAGAATCCGCCAAGACCAAGTCCTGTTCATCCTGCTTTTGATCAGCATTGCCGCTCATTTTCTTCGTTTTTGTGTTTTATGTTGGGGTAAACCCTTCTCTTTTTTGGCGTCTGTTGGAGGGGGGGAGGAGAGCAGAGGGATAAAAGGGGAAGGGGAGGGGGGAAGGGGGGGGAGAGGGGGGGGGGTGCGTTCCTTTCTTTTTTTCTCCCCTCCCCCCCCCCCCTCCCCCCCCCGCGCCCGCAGCAGAAAAAAGAGCGGAGGGTAGTAGTAGACGGGGGGGTCACATCATGTCGCGCGACAAGAGACGCAAGCTTGCGCAAGAAGACAAGGGCGGGGGCGGCGCGTCGACGGGCGAACGAGAAAGTGATTTGCGGCTCCTCTGCGGACAGCTCTGGGTGCCGAGCGACGACGCGCGCTATGATGCTTTTTTGGCTCTGCCCTGGGCGACCAAGCAAGACTATATCCTGACCTGCGCGCGAATGGTCGAAACGCTTTCACAGCGTGAGCAGTGGCAGGAACCCGCGTGGGCTGAACAGCTCAGAGGGCGGGTCGAATCATTGAAAGCCTCGTTGTCCGAGGTACGTAAAAATCCTAGAGACAACGGTCGCTTGCATGAAATGAACGTCGCCCGGGCGCTCGATCGCGTCTGCAGGTCCTGGGGCGGAGATCTCTCGGGGGTTCACGTGGTGGACACAGCCGCGCGCGTTCACAGCGGAGGCGCGGATCTGACGGTGCAGGGGCTTTTTAAGGGCGAGGCCCGCGAGGTCTGGCTAGAGCTCAAATCCAACAGCGCCAACACGCTCGTCGGAACAGCTGTCCTCGAGGCTCTCCTAGCCAAGGTCGCAGCAGCGCCGGAAAGCGGACCCCTGGCGGGTGCTGTGCTGTGTGCACAGGGCGCAGTTGCCAAGTGCAGTTCGTTGCCTGAGGTTTATTGGGCTGGCTCGCGCCCTATCATCGTGTTGTCACACCTAAGCAACGAGAGCCCCTGCCCCGATCTGCTCGTGTTGGTAGTCAGGTTTCTGCTTGTGTCGTTGCGGGCTAAAACGGCAGAGGCCGAAGCAGATAGCTGTGCAGGCCCGAAGAAGCCCCAGCAGGAGGATCGGGTAAATAGCTTTATGCAAAAGCTGCGTGACGTGAGCGCCATAATCGCGAAACAATCCTCCAGCTTGAGGTTAGCAGAGAAGCACGTTCAGGCCGCACGCAAGGCAGGAGAAGGTTTGCTGGGGGAACTGCAAGTGTTTTTAAGCCCGATCGATGAATGAAACAGCAGAGGAAACGGAGTGTTGTTTTTAATTAAATCCAAAAGGCTGCGAGTTTTTAATAACATTTTTTTTAATACTTTCTTTGCCCCCCCCTAAAAATATATAAAAAGGAATACTATTCTACCCGCACTACACAATCGGCCGTGTGCTCACGGCCCTTGTGTATGGTGAGTCCGCTAGCTGTCACGAATCTTTTGCTGCATTCATCGCAGGCGTAAGGCTTATCGTGCGCATCGCGCTGGTGCTGTGCCAGCTTACTGGCCGTCGTGAACTTTCTGTCGCACCTGCCGCAGTCGTAAAGCCTCTCACCCCTGTGCGCACGGCGCTTGTGCCTTGTGAGCTCGCCAAGTTCTGTGAACCTTTTATTGCACTGGTCGCAGGCGTAAGGCTTTTCGCCCGTGTGCGCGCGGCGCTTGTGCTGCGTCAGATTGCTAGATGTCGTAAACTTACTGTCGCACTCATCGCAGCCGTAAGGCCTCTCGCCCGTATGCACGCGCTTGTGCACGGTAAGATGGCTAGATTGCGCAAACTTGCTATTGCACTGAATGCAGCCGTAAGGCCTCTCGCCCGTGTGTCTCGGGACTCGTGAGCAGAGCAGTGCATACAAGCGGAAGCTCAGAGACCAGGACAAGTTGAAATTGATTCCTCAAGCATTCACATGCTTCGATGGTTTCTACACCCGAAAAGCTCCGTTGCAATATGCGAGATTAATAGATATGTTGGTAGGTCTGGCGGAGGACGACGAACCAGACACTGCCACATATTAAAAAAACGGGAATGGACGATATATCAGAAGAAGAGTTGGGCTTGGAGGAGGACAGTGCACCCCTCAAGCATCACAAGAGAATGTCAGAGGAGGAGTTTAAGGCGGCGATACACGAGAAATTGGCAGGAGGAGCAGGTACGGAGAAGGAGAAAGAGGTTTTGAAAGAGAGATTGAAGGCGAACAAAATGATTTTTGACCCCCCTCAAGCGGGAGGTGTCAAGCCGGAAGACTTCACCGCGGTTATTTGTAAAATACCAGGTGCTGAGCCTTCACCGGCGCCACGACGGGCAAATCTGAGTATACATGAAGCAAAGATCGCAGAAGAACAAGCACGGCAGTTACTCGATGAGGATTTCATTGAGAGATCGACATCTTCAATAGTTTCCCAACCGACACTGGTGCCTAAACCGGGAGGAGAATGGCGCTTAACGGTTAACTATGCCCGCGTCAATAAAATTTTAGAGGAGGAACGAAATCCATTACCTACTCTTGAAGAAGGAAGGCGAGTATTGCGGAACGCCAAGCTATACTCAGTCATTGATCTGAAGAATGGCTTCTGGCAAATTCCACTGGATGAAAAGTCCAGATGCCTGACTGCATTTGTAGTAGGAATGGAGATATATCAGTGGAAAGTACTTCCGATGGGACTCAAACAGGCCCCGGGACTCTTTCAGAAAGCTATGCAAAGCATGCTGAGTAGCAAATATAATGACCAGACAGAGGGAGGTTTCATGAGGAGAAGAGGACAGAAGGCGGGAGAGTACGCATTTTGTTTACATCGATGACATTATCGTGTACTCCAATACGATGGAAGAGCACATCGACCATCTAACAGATATTTTCAGGCGTATCAAACTATTTGGCCTGAAATGTAATTTGAAGAAATGTCAACTCGCAAAGACAAGCGTGACATATTTGGGGTACGAAATCTCTTACAATAGAGTCTCGATATCCAAAGAGAAGAGGGAGGAGATCATGAGCCGGCAGAGGCCGAAGAATCGCACAGAGCTTCACTCATTTCTTGCGATGGCGCAATATTACAGCCAGTTCATACCCGATTGGGGTGCAACTCGGGCTAAGTTGGAGAGAATGATCGACTTCGGTGATTTTGAGAAGTGGGATGATGAAGCCTTAGAAGCGTACAACACGCTCAAAGATCTCATCTATAAAGATCCGAAGGATGGCGGACTCGTGCTGATGATGCCCGACTTTTCGAAGCAATTCGTAGTCGACACAGACGCATCAAAGTTCGCGATCGGCGCAGTCTTACAACAGGAAGATGAGGAGAAAAAGTTGCGCCCGATCATGTTTATAAGTAGAAAGTTGTGCTCGGCGGAGCGAAACTATTGTACGAGACAGAAAGAGGCACTGGCGGTGGTCTGGGCCCTCAAACGGTTGAGAGAGTATTTATGGGGTGGACCTCAGTTTATAGTAAGGACTGATCACCAGAATTTACTATGGCTGATGAATCATGAACAGACTGGCCGTCTAGCGAGATGGCATGCATTCCTGTCATGTTTCAATTTTACAATGGTCCATCTACCCGGCAAGCGAAATGTTGTCGCTGACAGCCTCTCCAGGCTAGAGTTTCACTCAGAAGTGGCAGCTCTCGTATCATCAGCAGAAATGAAGGATCTATCCCCAGACTGCACATACGAAGTGCATCATATCGAGTCGATGCAGATGGCGAGAGGGGTCCGATATAACCGATCGGGTCTACGTCATAGCCCGCAAGGTCCGGATCATGGGATATGTTGTACAGCACATGTCCTCGAGGATGCTGAGTGGTCCTATGAAGCATATGAGAATATGAAGGCGGAGATAAAACAAGAAGAGATTAAGCAAGAAGCATATGCGGAACCCCCGCAGGAGAACAAGGAGGAGTTAGACGAAAACCCTGAGAGGATAGGAGTGCAGCTAGAGGATGGGACTATCCACATAGCCTCACCCACTGCATGGAGACAGCAACAGGCTCTCGATCCGGAGTTCAAAGAGCTAATACAGCTATACAAGAACCCGAACGAGCTGAAAATGACGAAGGAGATTAAGGAGCAACAGAAGGAGATGGGGTGGAGAGACGGTCTCTTGTGGTACAAAGGCCAACACGGGCGCTATGCATCACAACCAGACAAATGGACTCTCTGGGTTCCTGAGAAACTCAGACACACCATTTTTGTCGCTGCTCATAACTGCCCACTACTGGCGCACCCGGGCCGACAAAGAACGCATATGTTCATTTCGAGACGATTCTGGTGGAAGAAGATAAAGGAGAATATTGATGAACAGGTCAATGCATGCATCCCATGCAAGACATCCAAAACACCATTGAAGGCGAATTTTGGCCTGATCGGGACTTTTCCTTTACATGTTCGAGTTCTTACACACTGATCATGTAGGACCTTTCCCGGTCACGACGGAAGGTTACAGATACCTTCTAACGGCCATAGACAGAGCCACCAACTATGTATGGGTGGTCCCAGTCAAAGACGTTACGGGAGAAACAACAGCCCAGGCGTTGATTGACAGGATCATCTCACAGATTGGGGTGCCGAGAAAAATATGCTCAGATCGAGGCTCTGACTTTAATAATGAAGTCATCGACAAGCTATCTGCATATTACGGCATGAAATGGCAATATGTCACCGCCTATAACCCCAGAGCGAACGGCAAGATAGAGCGGGTGCATAGACCCCTCAAGGCCGCGCTGAAGATGTATTGTATGAAGAAGGAGAACCAAAAGGCATGGGTGGAGGCAGCATCCTCGTTTGCCTTTGCTATGAATTGCCTACCCTCTACAGCGTTAGGTGGTTCAAAAGGTTCCGTCTCGCCATACCAATTGGTATATGGGCGTGAGCCCGCCATCCCAGCCTCACTGCTGCACCCAAAAGATTCATGGGCAGATCAGGATGAGCTGTTTGGGGTGAGACTTCGGGCGAAGATGGAGGCGGAGCAAATAGTACAGGCGCATAGGGAGGCGGAGCGCAGGAAGACTGATGCTAAAGGTGTCAGGCAGGCACACCTGGATCAAGTCAGATTTCAGGTCGGGGATATTGTACTACTGTACCATCCTCAGGTTCCTCAGGCAGTCAGCTCGAAGCTGTTCATCCACTGGAAAGGACCATACCAGATCATGGAACAGATGGGGCCTTTGAATTATAAAATCAGGGGCAGAGGGAAAGTTCAAATAGTCAATCTACGAAGGCTGATTAAGTATGATCCCTTACTTGAAGATGAGTCCGTTGATCAAGCACTCAAACGGATGGAGGCTGACTTTAAAAAGGTCCCACCAATCCGTCAGGAGGATATCTCGGAACGGGATGCCTACAGGGCACCAATTGCGGAGAAGGAGGAAGCTGAGCTGGAGAACAAGCGGGCCACCGACCGCAAAAGCGCGGCGGGGACTCAGACCCGCAAAAGGGTGGAGTCGGACGTGCCGGAAGGAAAGTTCACGGAGGCGCAAGTAAGGAGAGCGCAAAATGACCTTATCTACGACCGACCGAGAAAGGCGATAAGGACGGCACGTTCGCAAGGAGTCCATCAAGAGGGGAGCGATGACGGAGATCAAGACCCTCGCGCGGGCAATGACACTCTCGTTCACCCTAGTTGGAAAGAAGGAGATGCGATTGGACATATTTCATGGGCCAAAGACGCTTTTTACTTGGTGAGGCCTGCGGCCCAACACGTAGCCGATGACACGCTCTCAGATTTATATCTCATGAGAGTCATGGCAGTACCTCACAAACGCCATACGCGATCGAATCGAATTTCGACGGCGGCACAAATAATACAACCAGTCTTACATTTCTGGAGGAGTCTGGATCCAGTGGAAGATCCTAAAGTAAGACAATACCTTCCAGTATATAAAGACGCCAAGAAACTTGAGACATGGGATGATAGCATATCTCCCACAGATAAAGATCATATCGCGTGGACCATACAAGCACTACCACGAGGGGGGCTGGACATTCCTTTTGACTTGGCACAAGGCGCAATCCCTCACAAAATTTGGGACGTCCTCGAACAGTCTACCTTAGAGTTAACTTTGGTTGGAGGTCCTCCACCAGGTAAAGGAGTCCGCGCGCGTAAACGGCGTCTATAGTAAGTATTTTTTTTTTCTAGAAGTATTGTGGACCTGATCGATTGCGAACATAGCATTGATCCAATATCGTCCCGACAACCTTACTTAGATATTAAAGCTACTACAGCATTCATTCTTCTAGAGATTAACAAGACACAGCTGACAAAAAAATATGCATTCTATTCTCTTGCTTCGGCAGAGACAGACGAGACGGCCACGAAACAGCACCGTTACGGGATCGCTATTTGAGTGAGCGATGGTGTTTCCTGGATACGACCCGCATTAGTACCAGAATGATGATCTCATTAAAGACTCTACAGTCTAATCAAGAACTGATATATTTTAATAACATGAACTGCTACACCGGATTCCATCGATCTCTACTTGTATCGGCATATCGCAAGGTTAGGGCGCACTCAACCCAACTTCGGATATAGTCGTCAGACTTGATCACCTGACACTATATTAAATGATACCGATTTATACAAGGGTATGTCTTCACAAAAAGTAAATGTATTTATGGAAACCGACGACCGGTTATTACATATACATGGAAATGGCAACATTAAATTATTACTCAACCATAAAACATTATACTTGGACATACTGCACAAATATCTTATCGACAGAAGAAAGAGGAAGATTTTAATATAGATACTGAATGTGCTAGAGTATATATACGATTGGTACCGGGGCAAGTATTATTGTTGTTTTATAACGGCTAATTCGTGGGTTGATGTATCTTCATACATAACTCTAAACGAATCTTAGTCAGAAAAGAAATCAGTTCAAAGCGTATTATGTCGGAAACGAAGTTCCGCCACAAAAAAACTGGGAGGGTGTACTGTGGACATCACCCCCCGAATTATCCGGCAAAAAACTTATTTATAGATTTCGTCTGGCCGGACACGTCTGAAATGCCAATTTGATCCTGGTCTTTTGGCGGCTTTTTGTCTTGGCGTCACTGAGCTAATATAACGAGACATAATTCTCTTTTTTGAGGACTGTGTTTGGTTATATTACCGACTTACTCTTCCATTGAGCTATCGTTGGGGATAGTACATTTGGAGTCCATAGCTAAAGGCTGATTTCTTTTCTGATCTGTCGTACAGACATCAGATAAGCACAAATTTATTTTTCGCTGATCTGTCGCACAGACATCAGACGAAAACAAACACTCCTACTCATCCATAAACAAAAAACTTACAAACAAGCAATCAATTTGTCACAAGCTGGCATAACCTTTAGCCCTTGTGCACATTTGGCTTCTGTGTGCTCTTCTACAAGACACCATACCACACCTACTCCACTCCCTCTTGCTGCTTGCATAAAGCCAAGTAGGACAAGTGCGAAACAAACATCAAACAAACACACAGACAGAGGAGAAACGAGCAAAACACTCCCACTCTCTGTTCTGAACCATTTTCCTTGCATTTTCTCTGCAGAAACCAGAGGAGATTACACATCTCTCACACAAGAGCAAGACAAATATCGAAGCACTGTCCGACGACAGACTGACTTCTACATAACAGCTCTTTTGACCAAACTATCGTTATCTCTGTGTAGGGCCTGACGCCCAATAACTATTTCAACAGAGAAAAGGAAGAAGGAGAAGAAGGTTGTATAGAGTGATAAGAATAACAGGAAAAAAAAAAAAAAAAAAAAAAAAAAAAAGCAGACGTGACTCTCATAACATAAGATGGAAGACGAGAATGAGCAGGCTGGTATGACACCAACTGATTATGGTCCTAGTGAGGGAGGAGAGGAGCAGGAGACTCAGTACTCAGAAGAGAGGGGGGATAGAGATGGAGAGGAGAGAGAGGAGTATACGTATACAGCCGATGTAGAGTCGACAGGGGGGGGGGGGGGGGGTTAATGCACAAGAAGCGAGTGCAGGTCAGACTGGAGGCTCTCCACTGACAGAGGCAGAGAGAGAGATGGAGGATGTTGGCCAGAATATCCCAAGTACATGGGAACAGTTGGCTACATATGATGATGAAGAGTCCTTCTTCCTTAACTACCCAACCTATTGTAAAACACACATCTACATTCCTTACGAGAAAAGGAATAGACCAGGACAAGGTCAAAGCAACCTCCTGATCGAAATTCCCGGCCTTGCGAAGCCTCTCTTCAACAAAGTGAGGTTTGAGCACGAAAGAGTGTCATTGCAGGATATCAAGTATGGCGACACTCTTACACTGTGCGACATATACGACATATCTGCAACACTCTACGCTGCTGTGCTCGTTGCGGAATTTCATGAACGCACAATCATACAGTGGAAAATTAAACGCACAATTGCAGCATGGCTGTCTGTCTGTGGTGTCCCCACTGATATCAAGAATCTAGAAAGAAAGTTCGAAGGTAGAAACCAAAGTGGCATTGAGTTTGCCCTTGAGGCTTTTGTAACTGCCTTCACACGGGCTTACAACGAAATGTACAAAACACTGAAAGACAACACAAGGCAACATCCTGTTTACGAGGAGGTTGACCAGTCTTGTCAGGTGCTTGAACGCCTCACACAACTCCATACGGGCCTCTTTGAGGGAAGGAGCAAAAACCAACATGGAAACAATGGGCCCACACGAAGAATCACACTCTCATTAAAGGCCCTCTCACAACAATCCCAAATAATAACAGAGCTGATAAGTCTTCCATGAGAGAAAAGGCACACTTCCTAGTGCCACAGGGCTTGCACAGTTCGTGACTCATCTAGCACGACAGGTGAAAGAAGAACAGACGAGACAGAAAGAGGAGAAGGAGCAGAAGGAGAAGATAGCTGTGGCAATGGCAGTAGCACGGGTGGCTCCACAGCCAACGGCTCCACCTACCACATCTAACCCAGCTCCCAAGAAAGCAGGAGGAGGACCCACAGGAGGAGGACCCCAAGGGGGAGGAACAGTAATTAACTTGACGGACTCCCAGAAGAAAAAGCAGGCGCTGCAGGCAGCCCTAGCTAAAATCAAAATTGGGGGAGGGGGCCTTAAGCTCTATGCTATCACTGCCAATGAGGCTGACACAGAGAAGACCCTCATGACTAAGTTCAATGAGATGGACAGATGCTTCCAGCAAAACCAGTGTGAGGTGGAGCAGGAGTATGAAGTCCTAGAACATCTCTGTGATCGATCCCTCCTTGGAGCTGGTTTTGATCGTATAACTTACGAGAAGTACAGAGGAGAGGAGGAGCTAGCAAGGAAAGGTGGACATGCAGAGATGAGTTGTACTCTGGCCATTGCTGCCCTCATTCGATACTTTAAGGCAAGTGGATACCAACACTTGTGCACGGGCACATTGATTGGGTTTGAAATTTTCGACTTAGTATCGGAGCAGTTGCAGTCTGTCACTCAGCTTGCATCTGTCTTAACAAATGTGGGCACCCAGTACACTCTCTTTTATAACCGCAAAGCCATACTCCTATATTTCCTCAGTGCTTTGCACGTCTACAACAAAAATAAGCTCACACTGCTCATGCAAGACTGCAAAACCTTCGACAAGGTAAAGCACTTGAACTTTTTGGAGATGAGCGTCTTTGAGGCCACGACTAAGGCCGTGAGCCCAAAAATGTTGTGGACCGAAGTAATGACCGCTTGTCAGAGGCTCGACAGCCAGACAGCATCCTTGATCGGTTCTGCATCGGCTTCTGCTCAACCGCAAGCCGCACATACGCAACGATCTCTAGGAAAGCGACCAAGAGAGAACAGTCGTGAAGCTAACACGCCTTGTATTCGTTGGTGGGCACGGGCACAATGCTTCAAACACACAAATAAGAAATGACCGTACAACCACGATGTCGAGGACACCCGCATCCGAAACACACTCCTCAAGAACGTACGGTCGGACGAAACCAACACCGTCGCCATTCTGCGCCGACTGCGCAATGATCAGGGGTGGAAATTACAGGATGTCGCGGACCATGACCACGAACTAGCTGACGCGATCAATTCTCTTTTCGCTAAAGATGATCAGAAGACGGCAGCCATAGAAGCTGCAAGTAGAGGAAGAGGTGGAACACGAGGAAGAGGAGGAGGGAGAGGAATCGATCGAGGAGGAGGAGCCCCTTTCGCACGAGGCACATACACTCGCGGGGGGGGGGGGGAGAGAGGATTTGTAAGAAGAGGAGGAGGAAGAGGTGTATTTCAAGGTAGAGGACGAGGAAGATGGGTTGGCCGAGGCGGATACGGCAGCGCAGAGCGCCCGTACCACAGAGATGAGGGCTGGGCAGACGGCTCGAGCTCAAGCTCGAGTTCCTCAGCACCACAGGCCTATGCGACATCAGGCGCAACCACTACCGACACTGATGCCGACTCAGGTAACAGATTTGAGGTAGTCCAATGACTAGAGAAGGAGGGAGAAAACAGAACAACAAACATTGCACGATACACCGTTGTGCAGGTCCCAACCAAGGGTACCAGTGAGTCTAAGAGCCCACAGCAGGCCACAGACCAACTCAAAGGTAGTACAATACCAGTACACCCATCACGACAACAAACAGTGCATGCTGCTAATAGGCAGGCGAGTAAAGCGCTGGCAAAGAGAAAGCAGGCGGGCCTGTCGCAGCCACAGCCGAAGAAAGTAAGAATAGAACCTGCAATCAATCTTATCAACTTGCCGAGACAGACAATAGATAAGGAGGATGGAGGACATCAACCTCTCCTCACGGTCTCAAACAGAGAAAGCAAGGACAATCATCCTTCGCCTGTGAACAATACCCAAAAAGACATTAGAAAAACGGCGGAAAGGGAGGAGGCGAACCTCGAGAAAAGGATGCAGATTTTAGAACGCAAGCTCCTTGTATTGGCCTTAAAAAGTCACCGGCCAGACGCTTTATGCTATACGAACCTTTTTTGTGAAACATTAAATACCTTTGTAAACGTTGGTAATGATACTATGGCGAATATTAATTGTCGGCCGGAAATTTACTACGAAACACCATGCGTGGTTAGAAACTAATATGAAAAAATCATCTGGCACCTTGAAAGGAGTTAGTAGTCGGACGGATATAACGGGCATCATCACTTTAAATTTTGAATTGAAATCCGGACGAGTATATCGAGTGGACTTATACATTGTCCCCGAATACCACGAATCTTTTGTCGTACGACCAACTGGAGACAATGAACGTAGTGATTGATTGCGCCGCCAAAGAGTCATATACGGCGTAGAGCCAGGAGAAGAATATACTGTCGACTCTCTCCATGCTATTGACTCATACGAGGCCCTACACCTAGGGTTAGCATCGGAAGGGAAACAGGTGGCCATTACACGCGCATATGAGGCATATATGCCAACGGACGCGGTGTCTAAAGATGGTTCAAACCTGTCAGACAAGAGAGAGGCGGAGGTCTATACTGCTACAGTCTCTACACAATGGGATAAAAAGTCGATAGACGATCTCATTGAAAAGAGGAAAGAGGAGATTATATGCATGGGAAAAAGGTGCCCATCGTTGGTGAGATTTGAAGAAGGAGCAGGGGCCGATGTATATATTACCAACGGGTATTGCTTTCACGTAAAGGTGGAAGAGAAGGACAGACAGGAGTTTATACCGAGGAGAAGGGGACGACTCCCTGATATCCCGGCAGAAGATATTAACAGCTTTATTACCGAATTCTGGGGTGACGAGCCTACGTGGCCGCGCTCACTGACAGAAGTGAAAAAGTGCCTGCGCACTCTTTTTGAAAATAATAGACCATATACGGTCATACTCCCGTACAAGGAGAAGGCGAAATGGGCGCAGGAGATACGGGACCGGCTTATTGATCATCCGATACCGGTGCCCTCACGGAAGCAACACTTAGTGGTGGCTTGTTGTCTCGGGACTCGTGAGCAGAGCAGTGCATACAAGCGGACGCTCAGAGACCAGGACAAGTTGAAATTGATTCCTCAAGCATTCACATGCTTCGATGGTTTCTACACCCGAAAAGCTCCGTTGCAATATGCGAGATTAATAGATATGTTGGTAGGTCTGGCGGAGGACGACGAACCAGACACTGCCACATATTAAAAAAACGGGAATGGACGATATATCAGAAGAAGAGTTGGGCTTGGAGGAGGACAGTGCACCCCTCAAGCATCACAAGAGAATGTCAGAGGAGGAGTTTAAGGCGGCGATACACGAGAAATTGGCAGGAGGAGCAGGTACGGAGAAGGAGAAAGAGGTTTTGAAAGAGAGATTGAAGGCGAACAAAATGATTTTTGACCCCCCTCAAGCGGGAGGTGTCAAGCCGGAAGACTTCACCGCGGTTATTTGTAAAATACCAGGTGCTGAGCCTTCACCGGCGCCACGACGGGCAAATCTGAGTATACATGAAGCAAAGATCGCAGAAGAACAAGCACGGCAGTTACTCGATGAGGATTTCATTGAGAGATCGACATCTTCAATAGTTTCCCAACCGAGACTGGTGCCTAAACCGGGAGGAGAATGGCGCTTAACGGTTAACTATGCCCGCGTCAATAAAATTTTAGAGGAGGAACGAAATCCATTACCTACTCTTGAAGAAGGAAGGCGAGTATTGCGGAACGCCAAGCTATACTCAGTCATTGATCTGAAGAATGGCTTCTGGCAAATTCCACTGGATGAAAAGTCCAGATGCCTGACTGCATTTGTAGTAGGAATGGAGATATATCAGTGGAAAGTACTTCCGATGGGACTCAAACAGGCCCCGGGACTCTTTCAGAAAGCTATGCAAAGCATGCTGAGTAGCAAATATAATGACCAGACAGAGGGAGGTTTCATGAGGAGAAGAGGACAGAAGGCGGGAGAGTACGCATTTTGTTTACATCGATGACATTATCGTGTACTCCAATACGATGGAAGAGCACATCGACCATCTAACAGATATTTTCAGGCGTATCAAACTATTTGGCCTGAAATGTAATTTGAAGAAATGTCAACTCGCAAAGACAAGCGTGACATATTTGGGGTACGAAATCTCTTACAATAGAGTCTCGATATCCAAAGAGAAGAGGGAGGAGATCATGAGCCGGCAGAGGCCGAAGAATCGCACAGAGCTTCACTCATTTCTTGCGATGGCGCAATATTACAGCCAGTTCATACCCGATTGGGGTGCAACTCGGGCTAAGTTGGAGAGAATGATCGACTTCGGTGATTTTGAGAAGTGGGATGATGAAGCCTTAGAAGCGTACAACACGCTCAAAGATCTCATCTATAAAGATCCGAAGGATGGCGGACTCGTGCTGATGATGCCCGACTTTTCGAAGCAATTCGTAGTCGACACAGACGCATCAAAGTTCGCGATCGGCGCAGTCTTACAACAGGAAGATGAGGAGAAAAAGTTGCGCCCGATCATGTTTATAAGTAGAAAGTTGTGCTCGGCGGAGCGAAACTATTGTACGAGACAGAAAGAGGCACTGGCGGTGGTCTGGGCCCTCAAACGGTTGAGAGAGTATTTATGGGGTGGACCTCAGTTTATAGTAAGGACTGATCACCAGAATTTACTATGGCTGATGAATCATGAACAGACTGGCCGTCTAGCGAGATGGCATGCATTCCTGTCATGTTTCAATTTTACAATGGTCCATCTACCCGGCAAGCGAAATGTTGTCGCTGACAGCCTCTCCAGGCTAGAGTTTCACTCAGAAGTGGCAGCTCTCGTATCATCAGCAGAAATGAAGGATCTATCCCCAGACTGCACATACGAAGTGCATCATATCGAGTCGATGCAGATGGCGAGAGGGGTCCGATATAACCGATCGGGTCTACGTCATAGCCCGCAAGGTCCGGATCATGGGATATGTTGTACAGCACATGTCCTCGAGGATGCTGAGTGGTCCTATGAAGCATATGAGAATATGAAGGCGGAGATAAAACAAGAAGAGATTAAGCAAGAAGCATATGCGGAACCCCCGCAGGAGAACAAGGAGGAGTTAGACGAAAACCCTGAGAGGATAGGAGTGCAGCTAGAGGATGGGACTATCCACATAGCCTCACCCACTGCATGGAGACAGCAACAGGCTCTCGATCCGGAGTTCAAAGAGCTAATACAGCTATACAAGAACCCGAACGAGCTGAAAATGACGAAGGAGATTAAGGAGCAACAGAAGGAGATGGGGTGGAGAGACGGTCTCTTGTGGTACAAAGGCCAACACGGGCGCTATGCATCACAACCAGACAAATGGACTCTCTGGGTTCCTGAGAAACTCAGACACACCATTTTTGTCGCTGCTCATAACTGCCCACTACTGGCGCACCCGGGCCGACAAAGAACGCATATGTTCATTTCGAGACGATTCTGGTGGAAGAAGATAAAGGAGAATATTGATGAACAGGTCAATGCATGCATCCCATGCAAGACATCCAAAACACCATTGAAGGCGAATTTTGGCCTGATCGGGACTTTTCCTTTACATGTTCGAGTTCTTACACACTGATCATGTAGGACCTTTCCCGGTCACGACGGAAGGTTACAGATACCTTCTAACGGCCATAGACAGAGCCACCAACTATGTATGGGTGGTCCCAGTCAAAGACGTTACGGGAGAAACAACAGCCCAGGCGTTGATTGACAGGATCATCTCACAGATTGGGGTGCCGAGAAAAATATGCTCAGATCGAGGCTCTGACTTTAATAATGAAGTCATCGACAAGCTATCTGCATATTACGGCATGAAATGGCAATATGTCACCGCCTATAACCCCAGAGCGAACGGCAAGATAGAGCGGGTGCATAGACCCCTCAAGGCCGCGCTGAAGATGTATTGTATGAAGAAGGAGAACCAAAAGGCATGGGTGGAGGCAGCATCCTCGTTTGCCTTTGCTATGAATTGCCTACCCTCTACAGCGTTAGGTGGTTCAAAAGGTTCCGTCTCGCCATACCAATTGGTATATGGGCGTGAGCCCGCCATCCCAGCCTCACTGCTGCACCCAAAAGATTCATGGGCAGATCAGGATGAGCTGTTTGGGGTGAGACTTCGGGCGAAGATGGAGGCGGAGCAAATAGTACAGGCGCATAGGGAGGCGGAGCGCAGGAAGACTGATGCTAAAGGTGTCAGGCAGGCACACCTGGATCAAGTCAGATTTCAGGTCGGGGATATTGTACTACTGTACCATCCTCAGGTTCCTCAGGCAGTCAGCTCGAAGCTGTTCATCCACTGGAAAGGACCATACCAGATCATGGAACAGATGGGGCCTTTGAATTATAAAATCAGGGGCAGAGGGAAAGTTCAAATAGTCAATCTACGAAGGCTGATTAAGTATGATCCCTTACTTGAAGATGAGTCCGTTGATCAAGCACTCAAACGGATGGAGGCTGACTTTAAAAAGGTCCCACCAATCCGTCAGGAGGATATCTCGGAACGGGATGCCTACAGGGCACCAATTGCGGAGAAGGAGGAAGCTGAGCTGGAGAACAAGCGGGCCACCGACCGCAAAAGCGCGGCGGGGACTCAGACCCGCAAAAGGGTGGAGTCGGACGTGCCGGAAGGAAAGTTCACGGAGGCGCAAGTAAGGAGAGCGCAAAATGACCTTATCTACGACCGACCGAGAAAGGCGATAAGGACGGCACGTTCGCAAGGAGTCCATCAAGAGGGGAGCGATGACGGAGATCAAGACCCTCGCGCGGGCAATGACACTCTCGTTCACCCTAGTTGGAAAGAAGGAGATGCGATTGGACATATTTCATGGGCCAAAGACGCTTTTTACTTGGTGAGGCCTGCGGCCCAACACGTAGCCGATGACACGCTCTCAGATTTATATCTCATGAGAGTCATGGCAGTACCTCACAAACGCCATACGCGATCGAATCGAATTTCGACGCGGCACAAATAATACAACCAGTCTTACATTTCTGGAGGAGTCTGGATCCAGTGGAAGATCCTAAAGTAAGACAATACCTTCCAGTATATAAAGACGCCAAGAAACTTGAGACATGGGATGATAGCATATCTCCCACAGATAAAGATCATATCGCGTGGACCATACAAGCACTACCACGAGGGGGCTGGACATTCCTTTTGACTTGGCACAAGGCGCAATCCCTCACAAAATTTGGGACGTCCTCGAACAGTCTACCTTAGAGTTAACTTTGGTTGGAGGTCCTCCACCAGGTAAAGGAGTCCGCGCGCGTAAACGGCGTCTATAGTAAGTATTTTTTTTTTTCTAGAAGTATTGTGGACCTGATCGATTGCGAACATAGCATTGATCCAATATCGTCCCGACAACCTTACTTAGATATTAAAGCTACTACAGCATTCATTCTTCTAGAGATTAACAAGACACAGCTGACAAAAAAATATGCATTCTATTCTCTTGCTTCGGCAGAGACAGACGAGACGGCCACGAAACAGCACCGTTACGGGATCGCTATTTGAGTGAGCGATGGTGTTTCCTGGATACGACCCGCATTAGTACCAGAATGATGATCTCATTAAAGACTCTACAGTCTAATCAAGAACTGATATATTTTAATAACATGAACTGCTACACCGGATTCCATCGATCTCTACTTGTATCGGCATATCGCAAGGTTAGGCGCACTCAACCCAACTTCGGATATAGTCGTCAGACTTGATCACCTGACACTATATTAAATGATACCGATTTATACAAGGGTATGTCTTCACAAAAAGTAAATGTATTTATGGAAACCGACGACCGGTTATTACATATACATGGAAATGGCACATTAAATTATTACTCAACCATAAAACATTATACTTGGACATACTGCACAAATATCTTATCGACAGAAGAAAGAGGAAGATTTTAATATAGATACTGAATGTGCTAGAGTATATATACGATTGGTACCGGGGCAAGTATTATTGTTGTTTTATAACGGCTAATTCGTGGGTTGATGTATCTTCATACATAACTCTAAACGAATCTTAGTCAGAAAAGAAATCAGTTCAAAGCGTATTATGTCGGGAAACGAAAGTTCCGCCAAAAAAACTGGGAGGGTGTACTGTGGACATCACCCCCCGAATTATCCGGCAAAAAACTTATTTATAGATTTCGTCTGGCCGGACACGTCTGAAATGCCAATTTGATCCTGGTCTTTTGGCGGCTTTTTGTCTTGGCGTCACTGAGCTAATATAACGAGACATCATTCTCTTTTTTGAGGACTGTGTTTGGTTATATTACCGACTTACTCTTCCATTGAGCTATCGTTG
>WBZZ01005464.1:0-2500 GCA_019918135.1 Paulinella micropora
ATAGACATAGATGCAGAGCTGATAGACCAAACATATCTATCTCATAGGCATATATGTAGAGCCGATAGACCAATAGCACCAGACAGATCTATCTATCTGATAGGCATATATGCAGAGCTGATAGACCAAACATATCTATCTCATAGACATATATGCAGAGCTGATAGACCAAACATATCTATCTCATAGACATATATGCAGAGCTGATAGACCAAACATATCTATCTGAATAGACGTGCCAACCTTGCATCTTTGGCTGAGTCTTTCCTGGACTACCCTGCACTGCCGGACAAGACAAAAACGCTGCTGAACCAGCGTGTGATTTGCGATCTGTTTGAAGGTAGCTGTATGCATGTGTGTGTGTGTGTGTGTGTGTGTGTGTCTGTGTGTCTGTGTGTGTGTAAGTGTGTGTGTTGTGTGTTGTGTCTGTGTATGTGTATGTAAGAGAGAGTGTTGTGTGTGTGTGTTTGTGTATTTGAAGGTAGATTTATGCATGTTTGTGTGTGTCTGTGTATGTGTTTACAGGCCCTGCCCCTTATCGTCCTCGGTACACCATACCAGACTATGCGTTAGCCCTGCAGCAAGGCAGCCATGGCCTTGAGCTGCCCCCACCCACCGATCTGGACGAAGCCATCAACTTCTTAACCATTCTCTACCAGCATGTACCATCCATCACAGGCGTGCCCGTCTACATCGGTAGCAAACCTGCGCCGCCTTTTATCCCTTGCTCCATCTTTTCTTCCGTCCCCCTTTCATTCTGCCTTTGACCTCTTGCTCCGTCTTTTCTTCCGTCCGCCTTTCATTCCATATTTCCTTCGTTGGTTCATTCATCGACAGTAGCCTGCCCTTCCTGGGGTTTTGTTCCCTCCTTTCTTTCCGCCCGCCTTGCATTTCTATGTTTATTCGTTCGTCCATGCGTTCGTTCGTTTCGTTGTTTTTTTCCCTTCTTTCCTGCCTTACCCTGTCGCGCCTTCCGTTCTTACATACATGACATACTTAATTGTTATTTTTCACTGATTTTTGATGCGGTGGAAACAATTAAGACATTTGGTCCCGGCCCGAGTAGGATGGTCACTTGACTGTGAAAAGCTGTGGTCTATTGTGCAAGCCATTGAATTTGTGCGCAAGCCATCGAATTTTTCAGGCCATGGCTGTCACAATTGTGGTCACGTGGCCACGGACTTGTGACATTCCCAACTGTTTGCGTGGCCATCGTCACTTTTCACAGTCAAGTGACCACACTGTTCGGGTCGGGTCCAAAATGTCTTAGTTTTTTTGATGTGGAAATAAAGAAGTAACCTACAGGCGACCTGGATGCCCTGCTCGAGCCTTACGCAGCTACGTCTGGGCTAAGTGACTCACAGCTCAAGAAAAAGCTCAGCCTGTTCTGGCGCAGCATCGACCGCATGTTTCTCCTCTTCTTTCTCCTCCTTCTCCTCTTTCTCCCCTTTCTCCCCTTTCTCCTTTTTTTCCTCTTTCTCCCCTTTCTCCTCTTTCTCCCCTTTCTCCTCTTTCTCCCCTTTCTCCTCTTGCTCCCCAGTCTCCCCTGTCTCCTCTTTCTCCTCTTCCTCCTCTTTCTCCCCTTCCTCCCCTTTCTCCCCTTTCTCCTCTTCCTCCTCTTCCTCCTCTTCCTCCCCTTTCTCCTCTTCCTCCTCTTCCTCCTCTTTCTCCTCTTTCTCCTCTTTCTTGTCTTTCTTTCTCCTCTTTCTTCTCTTTCTTTCTTCTCTTTCTCCTCTTTCTTTCTCCTCTTTCTCCTCTTTCTCCTTTTTCTTTCCTTTTTTCTTTCTTTCTTTCTTTCTTCCTTTCTTTCTTCTTTCTTCCTTCCTTCCTTCCTTCCTTCCTTCTTTTCTTTCTTTCTTTCTTTCTTTCTTTCTTTCTTCTTTCTTTCTTTCTTTCTGTCTTTCTGTCTTTCCTTTCTTTCTGCCTTTCTGTCCTTTCTGTCCTTCCTTCCTTCCTTCCTTCCTTCCTTCCTTCCTTCCTTCCTTTCTTTCTTTCTTTCTTTCTTTCTTTCTTTCCTTGTTCCCTTCTTCCTTTCTTCTTTCCTTTTTTCCCGTTCTTTCTTTCTTTCTTTCTTTCTTTTTTTCTTTCCTTCTTTCTTTCTTTCTTTCTTTCTTCTTTCTTTTGTTCTTTCTTTCTTTCTTTCTGTCATTCTGTCTTTACGTCTTATGTCTTTCTTTCTTTCTTTCTTTCTTTCATTCTGTATGTATGTATGTATGTATGTGTGTATGTATGTATGTATGTATATATGTATGTGTGTATGTGTATTCACAGGTTTCCCAGCGCATTCTTACACATACATACATACATACATACATACATACATACATACAGCTTTCCCAGCGCATTCTTACACATACATACATGCATACATACATACATACATACATACATACATACATACATGCATGCATACAGGTTTCCCAGCGCATTCTTACATACATACATACATACATACATACATACATACATGCATGCATGCATGCATACAGGTTTCCCAGCG
>WBZZ01005464.1:22500-36153 GCA_019918135.1 Paulinella micropora
GAAACGACCCGGAAGCACAAGTCGTGGCCCTGGAGGACCTTGTTGCAGACCTTGAACGCCACGCAGCCTGCCTGGACGGCGTCACAGTCAGCGGCGGCGAGCCGACACTCCAGGTCGACTTCGTGCTCGGGCTCTTCTCCGCCATCAAGAGCAAGCCGACGCTGCGCCACTTGACCACGATGCTAGACTCGAACGGTGTAGCCCCAGCGGCTACGTGGCAGCGTCTGCTGCCTTTCCTTGATTTGGTTTCCTTTAGCATCAAAGCGGGCATCCCGGAGGTGCTGTCTCGAACGCAAGAGCATGCCATGCCGCTTGCTCCCGAGAAGATACTGGACCAGGTGCGGCAGGCTGTGGCGGCGGCAGTGCAGAGCGGCAAGCTGTACGAGGTGCGGCTAGTACTGATACAAGGCGTGAACGATAGTGCCACGGAGTTACAGAGCATGGTTGACTTCCTGCGCAGTGCGAACTTCGGCTCGCCTCTTCAGCTCGACTCTTCGCGCAAGCAACATCAACATCAGCATCAGCAGCATCAGCATCATCAACAACATCAACATCATCAAGAACAACAACAGCAAGAGCAACAACAACAAGAGCTAAACTCCGCCCTTCACGTGCTGCGTTTATGTCAATACCGTGCCCATGGCGTCCGCGAGCCGTACCGACAGCAACTTAAGGTAGGTAGATTGATTGATATTTTGGCTGATTGGTTGATTGATTGATTGATTGATTGATTGATTGCTTGCTTGCTTGCTTGCTTGCTGGCTGGCTGGCTGGCTGGCTGGCTGGCTGGCTTGCTTGCTTGCTTGCTTGCTTGCTTGCTTGCTTGCTTGCTTGCTTGCTTGCTTGCTTGCTTGCTTGCTTGCTTGCTTGCTTGCTTGCTTGCTTGCTTGCTTGCTTGCTTGCTTGCTTGCTTGCTTGCTTGCTTGCTTGCTTGCTTGCTTGCTTGCTTGCTTGCTTGCTTGCTTGCTTGCTTGCTTGCTTGCTTGCTTGCTTGATCGATCGATTGATGGATTGATTCATTGGTTGGTTTGTTGGTTGGTTGCTTGATTGATTGATTTATTGATTGATCGCTTGGTTGATTGATTGTTTGATGCATGGCTTGGTTGGTTGGTCGATTGATTGATTCAAGGGCCCGAGCATCGAAGAGCTTCAGGCGGCCAGGTACTGCGAACAATCACGACAACAGGACAAATCTCAGAACAAGACAAGACAAGACAAGACAAGACAAGACAAGACAAGGCAAGGCAAGGCAAGGCAAGACAAGGCAAGACAAGACAAGGCAAGACAAGACAAGACAAGACAAGACAAGACAAGACAAGACCAGACCAGACCAAGACCAAGACAAGACAAGGCAAGACAAGGCAAGGCAAGACAAGACAAGACAAGGCAAGACAAGACCAAGACATGACAAGACAAGTCAGGACAAGACAAGACAAGACAAGACAAGACAAAAGACAAGACAAAAGATAAGACAAGAATATACATATGCATATGCAGGAGCTTCTTCCAAAGTGCTTTTCAGTCGGAGTGTGTAAGTGTGGAGATCAACTATGCCAGTGTGGACAGTCAGGAGATAAACCATTGTGCCAGTGTGGAAGTAGAATGTCAAAACCACCTGGCGGCTGTCGCAGCTGCGGGGCGAAACGGCTCCACGGACTGTTAAGACTATTCCAGTGTGGCGGACAGTCTGAGGGAGGTCGACCATTGTGCCGCTGTGGAGGTGGCCTGTCAGGACCACTTGGCGGCCGTCGCAGCAAAGTTAAACGTTGTCGCAGACTGCCAGGACCACGCCACTGTGACTGATAGGCAGGAGGAGATCGATCATTCTGCCGCTGTGGAGGTAGAATGCCAAAACCACCTGGCGGCCGTCGCAGCTGCGGGGCGAAACGGCTCCGCGGACTGTCAGGACTCAGATAGTCAGGAGGAGGTCAGCGATTGTGCCGTTGTGGAGGTGGCCTGTCAGGACCACCTCGCCGCTGTCGCAGCTGTTGGACGAAACGGCTCCGGGGCATGCTCCGTGGACTGTCAGGACCATCTGGCGGCCGTCGCGGCTGCTAGGCGCAACGACATTGGAGCTCAAGCTGCTGCATTCAATTAGCTGGTATCGCTATAGCAGCCTAAAATTTAAATTATACATACATACCGATGTACTTATATTTATTCATTATTGTGACACAACTTCAGTCTGATTTTCATCAGTGAATATTTAAAATGTGTCCTTCCGCCGTCGGCCCGGGAAGGCTTCAATAATTTTCTGTAACACCCACGGTATATTACATCGTTATTTCGCTATTAGTTTTTACGGGAATTCACTCGTGGAAGTGATTCCTTGTTATTAAATGTATTATAAGATGAATTCTTATTACATTTCCGGTTTCGAAGAAAGGATATGGGGGTTTTTTTTAGTTTGGAAGCTTGGACCCCATAGGGCCTGTAAGTCCTATATATTTTACACTTAACGGAAGTTCCAGAATTGACCGCGCACGTAACGTACGGATATGGGTAAAAAGGGTAATGGTGAAAAAGCTGGTGCCACCAGTACCAGCCTCGGATAAGTACGACAATTGACTGTATTAACAACTAATAATACTACTCAGGCTACCAGTAACAACTACTAACTGATAATTTAGTAATATTAATAATATAACTGAGGAGGAAGGGTCTAAATGTAATGCCCCCAACGATAGCTCGTAAAAAGTCGGTAATACAACCAAACACAGTCCTCAAAAGACGAGAATGATGTCTCGTTATATTAGCTCAGTGAAGCCAAAAAGGAAAACGGCAACAGACCAGGAATAAAATTGCACCAGGTCCAATCTGGACAAATAATACTGAAAAACAAGCTGGTGGCCTGTCACCAGGAAAAAATACTTTTTACCTGCTATCCGGGGGGTGATGCCTACAGTACCCCCTCCCGATTTTATGACGGAAATAGCATTTTCGTCATACACCTTTTGATTTCTTTCTGCAATTAGTATGCGCTATGGAGTCATGCCACACAGCGCATCGACCCACGGATAGACGCTAAAAGACGATAAATACATCCTCATACGGCACGTCCAAGCGGACTCTCTAGCAGTTGTTATAAATTTTGAACTCCTTCCCCTCAATCTCTTTTTTTTTTTTTTTTTTTTTTCCTGCAGTAAGTCAAGAACAAACGTACTATTAATAAAAAATACAAGCAACGTGGTGCTGTAGTACGATTCCCCCTTTGATCTCCTTCTTCTTCTTATCATTATCATTATTATTATTATTATTATTTAGGGAGTACATAGGCCATCGGTCCCTTTCCATGGGCTGATTGGTTTAAAGCTCCTAGAGTAATGTTCTATGCCGTCACTTCCTTTATTCCACCGATTGGTGTGGAGACTTTCCTTATGGAATGGAGGACTGGATGCACATGGCCTTTTGGCTCAGCAATTGGCAGGAGATACATTATTATTATTATTATTATTATTATTATTATTATTATTATTATTATTATTATTATTATTATTATTATTATTATTATTATTATTATTATTATTATTATTATTATTATTATTATTATTATTATTATTATTGTTATTATTCACAGGGAGATCGTAAGTACATTGTCTTTTTTAATGACATACCCTTGTATAAGGCGGATATCCTATGATATAGTATTAGGGGGCCAGTCCTAATAGCTATATCCGAAGTCGAGGTGTATGTACCCGACCCTGCGATATACCGACACAAGTAGAGATTGACCGTGCTCAGGTACGACAGTATATAATCTATCGTAAAAAAATATTTAATGAAAGTTTCAGAGAACATTTCATTTTCGAGAACATCATCCCAGGACTTGGAAAGGGTCATACCCGGGAACACCATCGCTCAATACACTAGCAATCCCCGTATACGGTGTAGTATCATCGTCGATCGACCTTTCGCACTCGTATGTTGCGATCGAATGCCAAGTTACATCACTGAGTCTTTTTAATATTCATATTGATAACTGATGATGCATGATCAAATCATGATACGCCGTGGGCAATCAACCAGTTTGTTTGAGACGCATAAAGAAAAATAATTTCTTTGTCACTGCCTTCGTCGTCTGGCGCGGATTTCTTTGCCTGGTGGAGGACCACCAACAAAAGTCAGATCGAACTTTGACTGTTCGAGAATGTCCCAGATCTTATTAGGGATTCCGCCCAACGATAATTCAAAAGGGACATCAAGCACTCCTCTTGGCAGTGTCTGAATGGTCCACGCAGTGTAATCCTTGTCTCTGGGAGTAATTGTATCATCCCATGTCTCGAGACTTTTTGCGTCTTTATATACTGGCAGATAATGTCTTGCCTTGGATCCTCAACCGGGTCCATACTTCTCCAAAACTGGAGTATCGGTTGTACTATTTTTGCGGCTGATGATATTTTGAGTGTCCGTGTGACACGCATCTGTCATGGGACCGCCACGACCCGCATCAAGTATAAGTCTGAGAGAGTGTCATCAGCGACATGTTGTTCCGCTGGTCTCATCAGATAGAAAGCATCTTTCACCCATGCGATGGTTGCTATCGCATCGCCTTCCTTCCATCGCTCATGGACAATCTCAACGTTGCCCGCGTTTGGGTCAGTGTCCGTCCCCTCCTCCTCCTGGTGGACGTCCTTTGATCCCATCGACCTCATCGCCTTCCTCGGTTGGTCGTTGATAAGATCATTCCGTGCTCTCCTTAGCTGCGCCTCTGTGATCTTCTCCTTCTTTCCGCTATGCTCTCGCGGAGACTTGGACTGAGTCCCCACCGCGCTTATGCGGTCAGTCTTCTCCTTACTGTCCACCTCACTCTCCTCCTTCTCAGCTATCGGTGCCCAATAAGCATTGTCTTGGTCTATGCCAGCCTCCTTGTGGACGGGCGGCACCTCTTTGAAATCATCTTTCATCCGTTTTAACGCCTCCTCAACGGATTCATCTTCCAGTAAGAAGGGATCATACTTAATCAGCCTTCTTACATTCACAATTTGCACCTTCCCTCTACCCCTGATCTTGTAGTTTAGAGGTCCCGTCTGTTCCATAATCTGATAAGGTCCTTTCCAGTGAGTGAACAGCTTAGAGCTGACTCCTTTCGGGACCTGAGGATGATACAACAGTACAATATCCCCGACCTGGAATTTGATCTGATCCAAGTGCGCTTGTCGCACCCCTTCAGCATCAGTCTTTCGGCGCTCCGCCTCTCTATGCGCCCTGACTATTTGTTCCCCCTAAGTCTCATCCCAAACAACTCATCCGCATCCGCCCAAGTGTCTTTTGGGTGAAGGAGCGAAGTCGGGATATCAGGCTCACGCCCATATACTAACTGATATGGCGAGATTGAGCTCTTCGAGCCTCCTAACGCCGTAGAGGGTAGACAGTTCATTGCAAACGCAAATGATGGTGCTGCCTCGACCCATGCTCTTTGATTCTCCTTCTTCGTGCAATACATCTTTAGCGAGGCTTTGAGGGGTCTGTGTACCCGCTCGATTTTCCCATTTGCTCGCGGGTTATAGGCAGTAACATATTGCCATTTCATCCCGTAATACTTAGATAGTTTGTCGATGACCTCGTTATTAAAGTCCGAGCCTCGATCAGAACATATCTTTCTTGGTACTCCGATCTGTGAGATGATCCTATCGATCAGCGCCTCGGCCGTCGTCTTGCCGGTAACGTCTTTGACAGGGATGATGCACACATAGTTGGTGGCTCTGTCAATAGCCGTGAGGAGGTATTTGTAACCATCCTTCGATTCGTGGGAAAGGTCCCACATGATCAATGTGTATAAACTCAAACATCCCCGCATGAAGAGGAAATTCGCCAATCAGGCCGAAATTTGCCTTCAGTGGTGTTTTGTTTATTTTGCACGGGATGCATGCATCCACCGCCTGATCTATCTCCTCCTTCATCTTCTTCCACCAGAATCGCCTCGCTACAAACATGTGAGTTCGTTGTCGACCCGGATGCGCCAAAAGTGGGCAATTGTGGGCTGCGACAAATATAAATCGTCTCAGACTCTCCGGTACCCAAAGGGTCCATTTGTCCGGCTGTGACGCATAGCGACCGTGAAGGCCCTTGTATCACAGTAGACCATCTCTCCATCCCATCTCCTTCATCTGATCGTTGATCGCTTTCGTCATCTTCAGCTCATCCGGGTTCTGATATGACTGTATGAGTTCCTTAAACTCCGGATCTTGAGCCTGTTGTTGCCTCCATGCGGTAGGCGAGGCTATATGGATAGTACCATCTTCTAGCCGTATCCCGATTCTTTCCTGGTCATCGTCTAGGTCACTTCTCCGCTCTTGAGGAGGCTCCGCATAAACATCCTGCGTCTCCTCTTCCTCTCTTATGTTCGCCTTCGCATTCTCATATACCTCATAGGACCATTCAGCGTCCTCCTGGGTATGTAGCTCACAACATATCCCGTGATCCGGGCCTTGTGGACTGTACCGTAGACCTGTGCGGTCATATCGGACTCCACTCGCCATCTCCATCGCCTCAATGTGGCTGACCTCATACACCTTGTCAGTGGACAAGTCTTCCATCTCCACTGTGGACACCAACGCCGATACTTCTGAGTTAAACTCTAGCCTAGAGAGGCTATCAGCGACCACATTTCGCTTTCCCGGTAGATGGACCATTGCAAAATCGAAACAAGACAAGAACGCTTGCCACCGCGCCAGCCGTCCAGTCTGTTCATGATTCATCAACTATAACAGGTTATGATAATCAGTTCTGACAGTAAATTGAGGTACCGCGCCAGCCGTCCAGTCTGTTCATGATTCATCAACTATAACAGGTTATGATAATCAGTTCTGACAGTAAATTGAGGTCCTCCCCACAAATACTCTCTGAGCCTCTTGAGGGCCCACACCACCGCTAACGCCTCTCTTTGCCTTGTGCAATAGTTTCTCTCCGCCGCACACAACTTCCTACTAATGAACATGATTGGGCGTAATTTCTTCTCCTCATCCTCTTGTTGTAATACAGCCCCAATCGCAAACTTAGATGCGTCTGTATCGACTACGAATTGTTTCGTAAAGTCGGGCATCGTTAACACCAGTTCTCCGTCTTTCGGGTCTTTGTAAATGAGATCTTTGAGCGCATGAAACGCTTGCAAAGCCTCTTCGTCCCACTTCTCGAAGTCTCCAAAATCTATCATTTTCTCCAACTTAGCCCGTGTTGCACCCCAATCGGGTATAAACTGGCTATAGTATTGCGGCATCGCAAGGAATGAGTGCAATTCAGTGCGGTTCTTCGGTATCGGTCGATTCATAATCTCCTCCCTCTTCTCTTTGGATATCGAGACTCGATTATGGGAGATCTCATACCCTAAGTATGTCACACTCGTCTTGGCAAGTTGACACTTCTTTAGATTGCACTTCAGGCCAAAAGCTCCGATGCGCCTGAATATATCGGACAAATGATCGATATGCTCCTCCATTGTGTTAGAGTATACGATAATGTCATCGATATAGCAAAATGCATATTCTCCCTCCTTCTGTCCCCGCCTCTCATAAAGCCTCCGTCAGACAAATCATCGTACTGACTGCTCAACATCTTCTGCATCGCCTTCTGGAAAAGTCCTGGGGCTTGCTTGAGGCCCATCGGAAGCACTTTCCATTGGTATATTTCCATACCCACCACAAACGCCGTCAGCCATCTGGAATTTTCCTCCAGTGGTATCTGCCAGAAGCCATTCTTAAGGTCAATGACCGAATAGAATTTTGCATTCCACAGTACTCTTCTTCCTTTTTCTAATGTCGGGAGAGGATTTCTCTCCTCCTCCAGCACCTTGTTAACACGCGCATAGTTAACTGTCAGGCGCCACTCTCCCCCTGGCTTCGGCACTATTCTCGGCTGTGAGACTATTGGAGATGTTGATCTCTCAATAAATTCCTCATTGAGCAGCTGTCTTGCTAGCTCCTCCGCTATCTTCGCCTCATGTATACTCAAATTCGCCCTTCGTGGTGCCGGTGACGGCTCCGCACCCGGTATTTTGTAAATAACCGCAGTGAACTCTTCAGGCTTGACACCACCTGCATGTGGAGGGTAAAAAATTTCCTTGTTCGCCTCTAATTTGGCTTTTAAAAGCTCCTTCTCTTTCTCCGTGCCTACTCCTTCTTCCAATATTTTCCGCGCCGCCGCTTGAAAATCTTCATCAGACATCTTCTTATGTTGCTTGAGGGGTTCTCTGTCCTCCTCCAAGCCTAAGTCCTCTTCCGAGACATCATCTAGGCCCGTCTTTTCATACGTGACATGTCCGGCTCATCATCTTTACCGAGCTCCACCAGCATGTCAATGAGTCTCGCGTATTGCAAAGGAGCCTTACGGGTGTAAAAACCATCAAAGCATGTGAATGCTTGCGGTATCAATTTCAACTTGTCGAGGTCCTGAGCTTCCGCTTGTATGCACTGCTCTGCTCACGAGTTCCCATACGACAAGCCACCACTAGCTGTTGCTTGCGAGAGGGTACCGGTATAGGATGATCAATTAGCCGGTCCCTTATTTCCTGCGCCCATATCGCCTTCTCATTATATGGCAGGATAATAGTATACGGCTTATTATTTTCGAATAAAGCCCGTAAGCATTTTTTCACTTCAGACAGTGAACGCGGCCACGTGGGCTCGTCACCCCAGAAATCAGTAATAAAACTTTTAATAGTTTCTGGTGGAGTATCCGGGATTCGCCCCGTTCTCCTTGGTACAAACGCCTCCCTTTTTTCTTCTCCTACTTTCGCATGGAAACAGTATCCGTTAGTAATATGGACATCTGTTCCTACTCCTTCCGCGAATCTCGCCAACGACGGGCTTCTTTGTGCGACACATATAATCTGCTCCTTTCGCTTCTCGATTAAGTCATCGATAGACTTTTTGTCCCAATGGCATGTCGGAACTGTGACAGTGGACACTTGGGATTCCCAATTGTCGGTCCAGGACAGCTCATCCGGTCTTACGACATGGGGGTGAACGTACACCTCAAGTGCCTCATGTGCGATGGCCATCTTTTTGTGATCAGTCGCTAGACTCAGCTCATAAGCCTCATAAGAGTCAGTAGCGTTAAAGGGATCAGTATCGTTCTCTTCTCCTCTTTTTACTCCATATATCACTCGCCGTGCGGCGCAATCAATCACAGCCCCCATCGTAGCCAATTGGTCATACGATAGTAATATTGACCCGTGGTAACCGGGGACGACATAAAGGTCCATGCGGTATACTCGTGCGGATTTTAATTTAAAGGTCAGTGTGATGATTCCCGTGATGACCGTCCGGCTGCCCACTCCTTCAGAGTGCCAGTCGAATTTTTCATATTTCCGCCCACCCAGTCCCGGTATCGATTTAAAAACTTCCGGCCGACAATATTAATATTCGCCATCGTATCATTACCAACTTTTAATATTGTCTTCAATGTTTCAAAATAAAGTTCCGTATAACACAGAGCATCGGGCCTGTGTATATTGACTGCGAGAACAAGAACTTTACGTTCCAAATTTTGGAGTCTTGTCTTTAAGTTTTTCAACTCCTCCTTCTTCTCCTCCTGCTTCACCTCATTAACATTGTTATTATTCTGCGGTACTGGTGCGTTTACTATGTGAGCGACATTGTCTTGTGGCACTTGAGTACATACATTGTCTTTTTGCTCGCCACCCGCCGCGATCGTAGACATTGAGTCTGTTCGTGGTTGTTTGCTTGGCCGAGGCGATACGTCTGCCATTGGCCTCCTCGCCTCCATCGCAAGTCTCGCCTTCCTATTTGCATCAGTTATCATTGGTAACCGTGATGTATGAATGGGTATGAGACTACCTTGGGGCTGCAGTCTCTGTGTACCCACATCTTTGAATTCAGATTGAGGAAGCGTTGGCCCATTCTGCACAACAGCATTAGAAAGTACTGTGACTTTAGAGTTAAACTTCACATTCTTCTCCTTCCTCTTTTCTTCCCCCTCCAGTCATTCCCTCGAAACGATTACCTTGAGTAGTGTCCGGGTAGGATGACGTATCGGTCTCCGAGGCAGTGTTGTAGGCCTGAGCTCGACCGAAATTCGGGTTGGAGTTTGCCCATGAGCCTCCTCCTCCTCCTCTGGGTGGGGGGGCTGGAGCTCGAACAGCTCTCCCTCCATAAGGGGTATATCCCCGACCTCCTCCTCTTCCTCTCTGAGGGGTTCCTTGTTACCTCGAGGCTCCTCTCCATGTTCCTCTTCCTCGTCTTCCTGCTCCTGCTCCTCCTCCTCGTCCTCCTGCTCCTGCTCCTCCTCCTCGTCCTCTTTGAGAGGCCTTTAAGTTCTTTTGTCTCTCCCTTTCCTCCTTCTTCTCCTTCATCCTCTTCATGTAGGTAATGATTGCCTCTCGTAACTCCTCATCATCACACATATTGGCATACCAACCTTCGTTCACAGCGGCAATCTGAAGCATGTTGAAAAGGCCCGGTTCCTTGCCTTCCGTCCTGCTCAGAAAATTTGCCCTTGCTGTTGGGTTCTGCCTATCATGATTGAAAGAGCAGTCTCTGTTCTCCATCTGCGCCTTACACTGCAAGCCCGCGAACCACCTCCAACATGCGGTCTTCAGGTCTGGCTCTCTCTGTCTCTTCCAACCGGCAACTCCGTTTGTGTACGTGGCTTGTGCGCCAACAGGTACACCGCCTGCCTGTGCCGTATGTGCCTCCGTGAGCGAGTCCATGTTTGAGCATGCACTCATCACTTCTTGAAACAGTGCTGACGGAGCAACGCTTTGAACCGTATTTTCGAACACGTGTGTCTCGAGGAAGTTCTTGGACTTCACTGAGCTAAACGTCGAGCATTGTTGTATGAGCTGAGTAAGCATACTCGGGTTAACTGTGTGTAACGCCGAAAAGAAATAGAGGATGATCGACTTGCGGCCATAGAATAGCCCATAGGAGGAAACTACCTCCGTAAGGGTCGCCGCCAAGCCAACAGCACTCCTCAAACTCATCGCCACTGTCTCAAAGATTTCAAATCCTGTGAGAGTACCAGTGCAGAGATGCTGGTATCCGTGAGATTGAAAATATGAAATGAGCGTGGCCACCGCCAGTTCACACTGAGCGTCTAGGCCTGTTGCATTGTTTCTCTTCATCTCCTCCTTCTTTCTCAAAAACTTGTACTGTGTCAGATCGAATCCCTCCGAGACTAGAGATTGGTCAAAAACAGTAACAAGGGCCTCGTATTCCTGCGTTTCGTCGCAAGGAAAAGCCTTCATGCAGGCATTGATCTCTTTGAGCTTGCTCAAAAGCGAAGCATCAGAGTCTTTGTCTGAGCTCGTCTTGGCATATAGCATGAGACTTGCCACTCCTCCTTTCTTCCCCTTGAAGGCATTTATGATATTTTGTCTGTCCTTCTTCTCCGTGTTTGTGACCACCACCGTAGTTGAGCCCGGGGTTGTAGGGGCTGGTGGGCAGGAGCTGGTGGGGTCAAATATGTCGGAGGGTGTGCCTTTGCACCACTCACTTTTGCTTTCATTCTTTCCAGTCTCATCGTCTTCTCGAACTCCTCATTCTCTTTCGCCTTCTTCTTCTCAGATATCACCAGCTTTTGAGCATGAGTGATAAAGGCCACCAATTCAGAAGCATATCTGAGAAAATTATATTTCTCCACATATTGGTCAACACCTGCTTTGTTGGCGACCGGTAGTGCGTTACTAAGTGATTTAAGGACAGAGTGATCCTTGGTAGGAATCCATCTCTTCCATGCCTCCTTATGCAGTAACGCACCCATCAACAGTCTGATCTTGGTCAGAACTCTGTCAGTCTTCTCTAACTCATCAATCACAGGATGAGTTTCTCCTGCTGCCTTAATGCTTTTTTCCATCTCTGCCTTCCCATCCTCCAAGGCCTTCATTTCCATAGTAAAAAAATGAAATATGCCACTCGAGTTTTTCGAACCCAGATTGGTCTTCATTTTTGTTACATCGACTGCCTCCTGACCAGTCGCGAGGAATCTGGCCGTTGCTCTTGGGTGTGTGTACTGGAGGTAACCCTCACATCGTGGGCCGTATGAACGTTCCCAAATCAGGGTTTGACTGTACACCCCAAAGATAGCATTGAGTAATTCGAGGTGGGTGTGTGTGTCCCCAAACTTGATATGCTGTATCTTCTTTCTCTTTCCAGGATCATAGACCAGTTTGCCGAGGAGCTGTGCTGTGTTTGATAATAGGATATAGACATCCTTTTTAGCAGCTTTTCTCTCTTCTTTGATCCTGAGGGATCCACACATAGGTATCCTTCTCTCCCCCATCTTGTTATCAAACTCTTCTTTAGTGAGGTCATAGTGGTCTTGCACCCACTGTTGTTCCTCCACTGTGATCTCCTCTCCATCACTATGAATCAAGTCGATCATTTTTTGTCCTCCTCCTCCCGTGTAGGCAGGTGGTAAGGGATTACCATATGCTCCTCCTCCTCCCGTCTCTTCTTGTTCAAATCCTCCTTCATCTTCGTCTCCTCCATATCTTCCTTCATCATCCCAGCCCTCTTCTACTCCTCCTCCTACTCCTTCATCTCCTCCTCCTCGTCTCTACTCCTCTAGTCTTCATCTCCTCCTCCTCCTCCTTCATTCAATCCTCTTCCTCCTCCTGCTCCTGCTTCTTCTTCTTCTCTTCTTTGTTCTGCCTCCAGAATTCACTCACTTCGGCGGTCTCTGTCGACATGATGTCGTAGTAGTAATCAACAGGAGGACAGTGTCAACTCCTATGTTTGATTTTTGTTCGTTTGTGTTCTGTTCCTCCTTCAGTCGATTGACTAGTGAAGAGAGAAACTAATAGAGAGGGTAGAGTGAGATTCCCTGTCCTCTATGAAACACTGTTTGTATGTTTGTTTTTGTTTGAGAAAAATAGTCTTTGAGACTTTCTCCGATTTCTTGTTCTCCTTACTCAGATTACTTTCTCCTCCTTCTTTTTTATATTGTATCTAGTATGAGGCACTTGGACCTACACACAGATAGTAATAGAGAAGCTAGAAAAGCTCTCCTTGAGAAGTCGACAGTCGGTCGGATAGGTTCTCAGACCTACCTTTAGAAAACGATCAGAGAGTTGCAAAAATACTCTGACGTATGTGTGAGATAATGCAGATAAATGCACAAACTATAAGGGTAGAGTGTTGTGCTCCTGTCCCTATGCTTGTTTGTGTTTTGTGTGTGTTCCTTCACTCTTCTGTCCACCTCCTTCTTCTTGGTCTCTGTGTGAGAACAGCAAGAACGACAGAGAGTTTGTATCTGATGTCTCCTTGTGAGCACACAGATATGGATTGGGCTAGAGGGTACGAGACACCTGCTTGAGACCAATCAAATTATTTGTTTTGTGAAAGAATTATGAGGGAGCTGTGTTGGAGTATTTGTTTTCGTCTGACGTCCCCGTGTGAGACAGGTCAGTGAAAATTCACTCTGTTGCCTGTGTGGCAAAGCAGAAAGAAATCGCCCTAGTGATGTGGACTCCAAATGTAATACCCCCAACGATAGCTCGTAAAAAGTCGGTAATACAACCAAACACAGTCCTTCAAAAGATAGAATGATGTCTCGTTGTATTAGCTCAGTGAAGCCAAAAAGGAAAACGGCAACAGACCAGGAATAAAATGGCATCAGGTCCAATCCAGACAAATAATACTGAAAAACAAGCTGGTGCACCTGTCACCAGGAAAAGGTACTTTTTACCGGCTATCC
>WBZZ01005465.1:0-42500 GCA_019918135.1 Paulinella micropora
CGCCGCTTGTCGGCCCGCTGCTTCTTTCTCCTCCTTTCTCTTCATCTTCTCAAGGAAGGAAATGATGGCCTCCCGGAACTCTCCGTCCGCGACCATATTTGCATTCCACCTCCTCTCCACCAACTCCTTCTTGTAAACTCTGTATAAGGCCTGCTCCTTTTTTGAGCCTTTGAGTTCTCTCAGGAAGATATTTCGCATCCTGTCATCGTCAGAGTCATGACTGTGTGGACAGGTGCCTACTCCATGCTTCGCCTCATTCTTACACGCCATATATGAAAAATAGCGGTAGCACGGCGTCGGCTCGTCTCTCCCCCTCTTTTGACCCGCCGACCGAGTTGTATGTGCTGCTTGAGCACCTCCAACCCCTTGTGTCGCGGCACTGGAGAATGACTTGGTGGCCGTGTCCAAGTCGGAACACGCTTCGAGCACCTCCCTATACAGGTCGCTCGGCTGAACAGCCGCTACGGCCCTCTCGTATATATTCGTTTCTAAAAAATCCGCCGTCTTCACCGCCGCGAAGGTCGGACAGGACTGTATGATCCTTGCGAGCTTGCTCGGGTGTCGTGCACACAAAGCACTCAGGAAGTACAAAATGATAGACTTCCGGCTATAAAAGAGCCCGTACTTGGCGCTGACCTCAGTGAGGATCGCTGCCAACCGCGCGCTAATGTCCAGCCCTTCGTTCACCTCTTGAAAATCTCAAACCCAATCAAAGTACCAGTACACAGATGCTGATACCCATGAGTTTTAAAGTATTGCAAGAGGACGGCAACTGGCACCGTGCACTGCAGGTCTGAGGCTGCTCTCCTAGCCGACACCTCTACCGCTCGCAACGCCTTGTATTCCACAACATCAAATCCTTGTGTGAGGATTGATGGGTCCAACAAGGTGGACAACGCCTCATACTCCTGTGTTTCGTCCGTTGGATGCTGCTTCATACAAGCATCAATTCTTCGGAGCTTGTCTCGAAGGTTCGCATCCGTGTCCTTCTGACTCGGTGTCTCTGCGAACAGCGTCAGAGCAGTGGCATCGGACTTTGTATATTTTTGGAAGGCGTTAATGATAGCCGGTCTGTCCTTCTTGTCATTATTGTTGACAATGACAGTGGTAGGCGCTGAGCTAGTCGTAGGGGCAGGAGGGGCTGTATGGGCTGACGGGACGTACCCAGGGGGAGACATAAAAGGCCCAGAGGAAGGTGCCTGTCTCGTAGCCGTCGCCTTAGCCAATGCAATCTTTGCCTCCAACTCCTTCTTTTCTTTCTCCTCTGCTCTTTCCCTGATATAATATTATGCAGGTCTTGAGCATGATGAAAAAAAGACATGAGCTCGGCAGCCTTCCGAAGGAACAGAGCCTTCTCCGCCAACTCCTTCTCTCCCGCTTTATTGGTGAGGGCGGGTGCGGCCGTTCCCTCCAAGATCGTATGGCCCTTGGTGAAAGCACACCTCTTCCATGCGTCGTCCTTCTGCAAGGCCGCATGCAACTTCTTAATTTTCGTCACCCCTCCAGCTTCGCCTTCTATTTCTTTCAGGGCCGGGTGAAGGTCCCTGCCATAAATCGGGGTTTGTTGGAGTTTATTCAAGTCCACCAACTTGATCTCCATAAGTCTCAGGGGTATATCCATGACATTAATCTGTCCTCGGACGTTCCTGGACTTAAACTCCCCTTCCCCTCTTTTGATTGATTCGATATCCTGACCAGGATCGAGCAGCCTATGGCAGGACAGTCTTGTTAGACTGGTACTCATAGAGTATAGCACACTCGAACACTTTCCATGTGAGGTCGAGAAGCTCCAGTAAAGACATATTTTTCAAATGAGATATGTTGCACCTGTAACTGTGCACTGTCGTCTCTGAGGAATTTTGCAAGAGACAGGGTTTGTTTTGGGAGGGGGTAACAGATATCCTCCTTTCTCAAGGGATCTCCCCATCGTATTTCTGGGGGAATGAATAGCCATTTATAGGCCTCATCCTTCCCTATTTTATCCTCAAACTCCTTCTCACTTAGATTGCCATATTCGGCCACAAACCTCGCTTCCTCCTCTTTCTCGACTTCCGACTCTCCCATCCGCCCAGGGGCGAGCAGTCGGTCCTCTGGTCCTCCTGTTTCATAGGAAGGCACTGCCAGATCTCCCCCGTCCCCAAGAGGGCCAACGTTATCCTTCTGGTCTAGTGGGGTTCTCTCATTTTCTCCTCCTTCTTCATTCCAATATGCTTCTTCAGACCTAGAAGACATGGTCTCTGAAGGAATACAAAGGAGATAGATCTGTTTCTACTCCGTAATTACTCTGTTCGTCTCTGAGGAACGAATAGAGAGGAAAGACGAAAAGACAGTGTAGAGAGAGAGAGTCTCACCTCTATGTCTTATGTGTTTTTGTTTGTGAGAAAGAAGTAGTCTATACGACTTTCTCTGAAAACTTAATCTCCTTCTCCACTCCTCTTTTCTTTTTCTCTTTTTGTTGTTGTATCTGTTATGAGGTACGAGGACCTACGTACAGATAATGTCAAAGAGGCTCGAGAAGCACTCCTTGAGAAGTCGACCTGTCGTCTGACACTTGTTCAGACCTATTGTCGAAAAACAGTCAGAGATTTGCAAAAATACTCTGATGTATGTGTTTTGAGATGCAACTAAGTGCACAGACTTGAAAGGAGGAGTACTACGCTCGTGTCCTTCAAGTTTGTTTGTAACTGTGAGTTTGTTTGTATATCTGTCGACCTACTCTGTCTCTGTCTCAAGAGAGAACACAAGAACAGCTATGAGGTCTGGTGTCTGGCCTCCTTATGAGGACACAGATACAGGCTGTGTAGAGGGTACTGAGACACCTACTCACAAACGCCTAGACGTCTGGTTTTGCAAAAGGAGCTGTGTGGGGATGTGCTGGAGTATTTGTTTTTTGGAACACCTACTCAGAAGAGATAGGTCTGTCCAATTTTTCTTGCTGCTGTTCCAAAAACAAGCCAGAAAAGAAATCAGCCTTGTGCTGGTGACTCCAATGTTACAATCCCCGAAGATAGCTCGATAAAAAATCGGTAATACAACCAGACACAAATCCCCCAAAGGAGAATTATGTCTCGTTATATTAGCTCAGTGAAGCCGAAAAAGAAAGCGGCCACAGACCACGGTTAAAATGGCATTAGGTCAAATCCGGCCAAACGATATTGAAATACTGGGAAAAAAACTAGGTGCACCTGACACCCGAAAAACTGTACTTTTTACCGGCTATCCGGGGGGTGATGCCTACAGCAGTGCGGCCGTCTAGGCGGAGTTTTCTTTCATTCTATACTCTTCTTTCTTCTTTTCTTTGCTTTACAATACTATGTCTTACATCTAGGCTGCAAATATTGGGGTTTCTGTGCATGTGCGTACATATATGTGCATGTAAGTATCAGTGAAAACTGTCGTATGTCTTGATGTGCGTAAAAATCTATACTTGTGTACCCGTAGTGTACCAGTATGTATGTACCTATGCGTGCCTATATGTATATATGTTGAATACACATACATACATGATGCTTTGATACATTACACATGAATTGTCATGTATGTCTGTGTATGTTTGGACGCATTTCTGTGTGTAATTATATTATTTTTTGCATGGTTTTGTCATTTCTCTATGTACATATGGCATGTATTTCTGCATGTATGTGCATGTACGTATGCAGCTTTTTGCGTATGTGTTCATGTTTGAATGTAGTTATGTTTTTTCCCTTCAGTTTTCTCTGTTCCATGGGCTCGGTCTACCTGATTTTGTTAAAGCTTTTCACCGGCACCAATGCGGTGGATGAGTAAACTTGGAATGAATTCGGTTTGAAAACTACTGATCGGATTGTGATATTTTGAACACCATTGGAAAGAGCATGATCTGAGGGTTTTATTTGTATATTGTTCTTGACAAAACCGGTTCCTATTTTAATAAAATATTGAAACAAAATGTGAATTTTATGTATTGATTAACAATTAATTTTTGCATTCCGTAACATACTAGTGATGAGCAGTTTTCAGCTTTTTCATGACAAAATAATGATTCTATTAGCTGAAATTATTTTCGTTTTATTGTGATGGCAAGCCAAACAACAGCATTTAATATGATTGTTTTTTTACGCAATCACTGTTAATTAATGAACAGAAAATTTCCACTCGTAGGGTGTGTGAGAAGTTTGAAATCACATTGATTGCCCAGCCGAAATGCGTATGCAGAGGAATATACTTACACACTTACATACGTACATGCACACACATGCAGAAATACATGCCAGATGTACATAGAGAAATGCACAAAAACATGCAAAAAATAATACAATTACACACAGAAATGAGTCCAAACATACACAGACATACATGACAATTCATGTGTAATGTATCAAACTATCATGTATGTATGTGTATTCAACATATATACATATAGGCACGCATAGGTACAGACATACTGGTACAATACGGGTACACACGTATAGATTTTTAAGCACATCAAGACATACGACAGTTTTCACTGATACTTACATGGACGTATATGTACACACATGCACAGAAACCCCAATATTTGCAGACTAGATGCAAGACATAGTATTGTAAAGCAAAAAAAAGAAGAAAGAAGAGTATAGAATAAACGAAACCTACGCCTAGACGGCCGCACTGCTGAATGCGTTATCCAACAATACATGTCCAGCTTGACGTAACTAGACTTGCTGTGTGAGTGTTGTAAACATACATATATATCATGGGAGGTGTTAACATTGCATAGGAGAGCAAACCAGACCAACAGCACGCCTACACATCGAACCCCAGCACTCGTTCATAAACCCCCCTTTCAGCCAAGAACAGCAAAAGCTCGTATCCAGCAACCACACGCGCATTCAACCTTCCTACACCAATGGCACGTTCAACTATGTTATTCAGTCTTCACAGGAACGTCAAATAGCTCGGACACAAAATTAGCCAGGCACAAGGACCAAGAAGCACACACAACCAGTACTCCTTAACCTGCCATCTTACCTTGCAAAATACTTGTGACGTCGTGAAAAACACAGCCCAAAAAGCATCGCAAGAAGCACCAAGGACCATGTCGCTCCTGAACAGTGACAAAATAGTATTCCTGAGTCTCCAGCCGAAGGGATTCACGACTTCAAACACCCCCCCTTCACCTACCATTTTTTCCCATAGACTGATATTTCGTGGAAAAAAATGGAAATCATACCGAAAATTTCGGGTATGTGATGTATTGCCAATTTACTCTGACACATTCCCCTTCATTATAAACTTGATTTTCCCTTCGTTGATATTGCATATCAATGCATTATTCTCAGAACTTTCCCTCGCTATTATTATTTACACTGTGCGGTAGTTACGTATACAGTCATGTACTGAGTTTAATTTACTCTTCCGAATATAGTATAAGAATAGCGAAGAAAGTTCTGGTCAACTTGTCATAAATCTTGCGAGTAAACCTTGTTTCGTTCAGTAAACGTATTTTCACGAACTGTGGAGTCTCTTTCAATCTGAAAGATCAACTCTAGGTTTACAGTGTCGTTACTACCGTGAATATTAATAATGTTACCTACAGAAGGAATGCAGGGAATTGGTTATGTGTCTGCGAGGGTCGCGCTCAGGGTGCGTATACGTTACCGCGCTCGACTTCGAATGCAGTCAAGGACGCACAAGCATTTGAGAACTGGAGGTTCTCCATTATGCAATTTTTTATCGTGTACGACCCGAAGGTACTCATTTTTCTGCGCGATGATCGAGCACCACTCACACGAGCGGAGCTTAAGCTGGCGATTACGCCCCCACCCCTCCCGCCAGCCCCGGGACCGGTGTTGTCATCGTCGTCGAGTTCGACCGCGACTACGACTACTGCAACTGCCTCTGCGACTTATGATCCCTACGCGGCACTACGAGCAGCAGTGGCGGCTCTGGGCGGTGACCCAACTTGTGAACAACTTGAAAATGCGTTACCTGCAACGTTACGTATTCAACTGGTAACAAGAGTTATGGATATGCTGGCTGAAGCAATGGCCAACAATAAGCACGCATTGCTTATCCTACGAAGGGCTGGACAAGCACCGCACGAACGATGGCAAGCTCTGCATGAACGCTACGCTCAACTGGGAGCTATTTCAGCGGCAAGTCTTATTCATCAACACAACAACGATCGGATCAAGTCAAGTGACAACCCGGAGAAATAGCTCGACCTATACGTCTACATGTATGACATGTTAACTGAGCGTAAACAGGACTTCTCCGATCAGTATAAATGTATTAATTTAATTGAGAAGTTGGAGGCGGCTGCGCACCTACCGTTCAAGGATTTCGGACGAGCTTGCTACTTTAGTAAGGAAGACGGCGACAAACCTACCTTCGACGAGCTGGTAGCAATGGCACGGGAGCAAATGCAAGCACTCTCTTTGCTGTCTGAGCAGAAGCGAGCCCCGATGCCCGAGCCCGCCTACCACGCTACCGCTGGAAGTAACTACTGTCAACGACGCAGTGCCTTCAAAGGTAACTGTTACGCATGTGGACGGAACCACATGATCAAGAATTGCCGTCTGCAATGCCAACGGCCCGAGTGTTCCAACAAACCAAAGCACCTTGGTGCTGATTGTACGGTAATGGGTCCTGGAAGGACCGACAACAACAGTGCAACGAACTATGGCTACAATAGGAACAGCCGACGTGAACGCGGACGCGGACGTGGACGTGGACGTGGGCGTGGCGGACGTGGACGAGGACGCGACGAAAGACGACGCAATGGACGCAACGATCAAGGGGGAAATCGACAGCCCCAGGTCAATATTGCTCAAGAACCTGATTACGTAATTGATAATACAGCGACGCTGAACGACGCATGGGCGTGCCTTGGCATCGCTGAACTCGAACGCATCGAACGCAGGGTACGTAACCCTCCATCGACATGGATCAACGAGAGTGACTTTGAACCAGACATCGAAGAAGAATTCATTGACGACTACTACGGGAGGCACAAGTGGAGCTTCGAAAGCGACGCCGACGATGAGAATGCTACTGGCGACGACTACGACGACTACAAGATAGATGACCGAAAGGAAAGCAGCGTGTCCGAATCATTGTTGAAGACGCTTGCCCAGCGCTGGTTGATGTAGGTGAGGTCGATAATTCCGAAACCACCAGACCTGCCGACGAACCGGCTCCGATGCGGCCATCGAAATGCCGTGTTGTTGTACGCGGAAACAGCACAACTTTAGCCCTTGCTGATCACTTGGCCGAAAGAACCAACATTGAACGTTGGCGACTACAGAACCCGGAGACCAGGCTACCGCTTTGCGCACACATCGCAATCAATGGGACGTGCGCCTTCGTTGAATGCCCATTGCTGCTGCAGGACGACCGATGGGAGCCAACAAGTCCGGTTGGCAAATTGCAAGTCACAACGGCGACAGCGACGACTCCGACGGAGGGAACACGCAGGGTGGCTCTGATGACACCCGCAGTGACGGTGACCAACGAAGGGACGGCGACGACACCTCCGGTGATGATCGGGGACCAAGCAACGGCACCGACTCTGTTGATGATAGGGACAAAGGCCGACGACACGGGAGCAACGACTTCGGCGCCAGCGTGATCCTCATGGCCTTCGACCCTGCACACGTGAAAGAAATCAGTGAAGTGTTGCGTGAAGGTGAAGAAGAAGATGAGCAAGGTGAATAGAGGACGATGGGGCTATACCGATGGCTGCCTCCTCCAGTGAATCGTCTTCGACGTGGACTGACCCTGTTCAACAGATACAATTATCGTCTGGAACAGTCAACCCACACATTGATAATCTGGCATACAACTGCAGGCCGCAAACTATCCCTTGGGAATCCCTAACTACGGCCCAGAAGCTGGATGAAAATGATTACCAGACGAAGCTAAATCTATGGGCATTTCTGCCAAAACTTTACCGCAGGTCGACGTCGCCTCATGGATTCCCGGTGCCACCACTTAACTGGCCTGCAGAGTGGAGACTCGATGCCCCACGTACCTACACAGTGCCACGCGAAGACCCTTGATACCCAAACAGCACACTACAGACATGGATACCTCCATTGTTGTGTCTACAGCGGTAATTGAAGACTGTAAGGAGGAGAAGAAGCAGCGCATCCCGCTCGGGCCTTTACCACCTGACTACGAGAGGAGACCAGAGTCCCGCCTACAAATTGCATTGATCAGAAATCTGTTAGGTGATGTTAGGCAGATCGGATCAATTTCTCATCCAGCGTTACCTGGGGGACCGGTTTATTGGCGGTGGACGCGCACTTCGCCTTCAGACATGCGTTGATCATCGAACTGGAGTATTGGTCACTCCGACTTGGGTTCAACTTGGCGCCTAAAGGATGGCAAGCAGGACTGACACTTTGCAAATTTTACCCTACCTATCATACCTCTCTCATGGTGCCAGCAGGCGTGCCGCATGCTAACCCGTCGCCTCCGAACTTCTGTGAGTATTGTGACGCAGTCGACTGCTGAATAGAAACAAAAGATGTGGTGGGTGCAACTGGGTATATTACTGTGACGTATCATGTCAAAAGTCCGACCGTGACGCTCATAGGCGTTTTTGCATCTACGCCAAAGACGATGCCAACGCCATCTTGCGAAGCCCGGAGACTCACCTCAAGCTACCTGCATGCGGTCTTGGTTCACAATATGAAGACATGGCTTGGTTTTGTTACCAGCGTTTGTCGCGATATGAGCTTCGTGAACGTGGGCCGACGGGGGGATCCAACTTTCAGCTTCCACCCAGATACTTGGAGGGCGAACTTCAATCGGTGCTGCGACGGATCTCTGGTTTTCCTACCTACACCCCAGCAGACAAGCGTGTGTTGATAGAAGCAAGAACAGTGGCAGAGCGTACCGGATATCAACCTTCTTTGGTACCTCGTGCCTATTCGTTGACGCTGATTGAGACCAACGTTGTGCCTGACGAGGACAAGCAAGCAATGGGATTACTGGGCGACGGTAGCAACAACAAGCATACAATCCTGGACTCGGGTTGTAATAGGATCATCGCCCATTCCACCCACTGTCTGTCAGATAGGCGTCGTGCAACACCAACTCACTTAGCTGGCATCACCAACGATACGCTCAAGGTGGATACTCGCGCTACAGCTCACTTCGAATTCATGCCTGGCGTGGGGCCAACAAAAACGTATTCATTTCGTGATGCATTGGTCACTAAGGCTACCCCTATAACATAGTTTCGCCTGGCATACTGGACAAAGACTTTGGCTACTCTACCATCTTTCAAGACGGTCATGCGCTAGTATTATCACAACGAATAAGAATTGATCCGTCTATCGTGGTGTGTCGAGGGAAAATGATGGCGAATAGATTATATCGAATGGACGAGAAGGAAGATGTACCTCTTCAGCTCAACAGAACCTTCGACCCACCTGACGAGGAGAGAAATGAGAGCCGGGTATCGTTTTCAATTAATCCGCGCCAAACTCATGCACCTATACCAGCTATGACGTTACACAGAATTGCAGGGCACGCGAGCGTCGAAGTGATGGAAAAATTGGCAAAGGCACTCGGACGAACCATTACAGGAAAGCATTGGCGTGTAAAGCTACCTTCACAATGCACTGCGTGTCAACAGGCGAAGGCAACACGACTCCCGTTCTACAAGATCAACACTATAGATGAGGAGTTCAACTTGGGAGAGTGCTTACACATCGATTTTCGTGGTCCATGGCCTGTGCAATCGATTCAGGGGAACTGGTACAAGCTTGCTGTTGCAGATAAAGAATGAAAGTTTGGCTTCAACTACTACGGGGCGACAAGGGACAGCAATCGATACCAGCCTAAGGTAGAAGAATTTGTGGCTTTCTTCGAGACTCAATGTGGCAACAAGGTGAAGCAAATCAGAACAGATAGGGATTTCATCACCAACGCAATGAGAAACGTCTGCAACAAGAAGGGTATAATTATTAAGGCTTCGTCACGCAATGAGCCTACTTCCAACCCTGTTGCAGAACGCAATCACAGGACTAGTGGGGGGAGAGCTACAGCACATCGACTGGACGCAAGGTTACCAGAAGACTTCCGGGAAGAGATGAACCAGGCGTGGGCTGTTCGGATGGTGACACCTATAACGGAGGGCAAGCATGCTGGCAAGTCTCCATATGAGGTAACGTTGAAAAGAACCTTCCCCACTGGATTTCTGCACCCCATTGGCTGCCTTGCTTTTGTGCGAGTACACAAAGCAAAGAAAGGACGACCCTGGGCGATATTTGGCACCCTAACAGGTTATAATATATTTCGTCGCCTATATCGTATCTACCTCAACAGAGAGAAGAAAATAGTGGAGGCGAGAAATGTCAAGTTCAACGACGACGCACGTGGTTACAACGCTGAGGTAGACGCGTCGCCTTGGTCGTTTGATGAGCAACAGACCGCTTCAACGACTTCGTTTTTGCCACAGGACGGAGAATTTATCGAACAAATTTCACGGGAAAACCGGACGTTTCCCAACGACGACGATGAAATCGCGCTTCATCAGACCCGTGATATCAGTCTGATGAAGACGATTTCCCGTGATATCAGTACGTTTTCCCCGTGATATCTGATGAAGACGATTTCCACTTACGTCAGTCGTTGCAATACAAATCGCGCTTGGTTATGTTCGGAAACCGAATGCATCAATATGAGCATTATAGCCCCTACGAGACATTGACCCCTGTCGCCCATCACTTTACACTTCTTGTCTTGTGTTCACTGATGGTAGCACTTGATGCACTAATCAAGATGATTGATTTTTCACAAGCGTATATACATGCAGATATAGAGGACGTCATCTTTGCTGTCCCACCGGAGGAATTCAGAAAGAAGGACGACCCTGGCGCTATCTGGCGTGTCTTGTAGGCTCTTTACGGATCCCCGCAAGCTGGGCGGAGATGGCATGATCACGTGGCGAGGTTTTTACGCAAACTAGGCTATCAGCAATCTACAATCGATCCGTGTGTGTTCTTTCTATCGAACACAGGAAATGTTTTTCCACCCGCATGTACTACGGATCCGGGGCCTTACCATGGGTACTGTTACTCAAGACTGATGACATGTTGGTACTCTGCTTCTTGGCTGAACATTTTGCGAATCTGAAGAACGCGCTGCTTAAGGCTTAAGTCCGGTACAAAGATCTTGACGACGTACGTGTCTTCACCGGATTGCAATTCAGGCGATTCCCAACTGGACTGCTTATTCATCAGCGTGCATACATAAGAGGCCTACTTCGTGATCGCAATTACGGAAACGCGAATCCAACTCCAACGCCATGCACCGTGCAAGAGCCAGCACCTGCGCCTGCTGACTCCCCGTTACGACAGTGGTCGCTACCGAAGCTCACTGGTGAGCTAATGTGGCCGGCTTCGATGACGCAACCGCACATCGCCTTCGCAGTCAACAGGCTCTGCATTTTTGGTCACCAAGCTCCGGACGTGGCTTACTCAATGGTTGGACGCATTTATCGCCACCTCAGGGAGGAGAAGGGATTATTTTTGCCATCCAAGCTGAAAATCGACGAGCTTGAATTCACTTCTCATTCCGACTCTGATTTCGGTAACTGTCGATTCACGCGTCGTTCCCGGAATGGTGAGATACACCTGGTAACCGGGCCGGTCTATTGGAACTCGCGCAGGTGGCATTATCGACCATGGACGCAGAGGTTATTTCCTTTATACTAATCTGGACAACGGTTATATTGCATTATTAATTCGATAGACCGTATTAGTATTGAGGTATTATTATCGATAGGAAGGGCCGACATAAGATTTATTTATCTTTAGTACTGACAGTTGTAATTACTGTGATCAGGACATACACGCGGCTGAACGAGCGCCTATTTTACCTCAATCTGTTTTAGTCAGTAAAATTCTCAGATTTGCCTAAACAAGCAAGTCACCAAGTGCTCCGGTCTCGGTCCTGACCTCTACGTTCAAGTAAACCAGTGGATATTAATACATTGGGTTATGAGTGTTTCTACGCCGAAAGATGCTGCGTCTGTGATTCTGCAAGGAAAGGCGCCAGCTTTCAATGATGGAGTCCAAGGAAGGAGCTGGGATAACTGGTTTGCGCAAGTCAGAGCCGACCTCTCGTCCGTGGAATGTTGGGGGTACGTCGCGCCCCTGGAGGACGTACTGCAATGACGACTGGAAGTGGAGGAGGATGCGAAAGAAGCTGCCGTGGCTACGGAAGCGAAGGGATCTGGCAACAGGAGGGCGAGCAAGAAGGGGGCAAGCACTGCATTGCAGCCTGCGTCATCCTCTCAAGATCGTGCTGCGCCGGTTGAACCGGATGAAGGGAAGAGGAACCTGACACCTGCTCAAAGACGAAAGGTGATAGCAAAATTTTTACGTGGCTCTACAAGGGACTAGACTCTGTACGGGATACCGGCGGGAAAGAATCGTACGGCATCTAGTCAGGGAGCCATCGTTGCGGCCGGAGGAGTTAATCAATGTGTTGAGGCTCCGATAGCAAGGCAACGAGGCTCATCAGAAGCAAAAGAGGAATACGCTGATCAGCACGTGGAAGTTCAACTGCAAGGAGGATATGATGGCTCAGATGAGCGACTTCAAGACTCACTGCGACTCCCTTGAAGATCATGGGGAACCTATCAGTGTTACGTTGAGAATGTAGTTTATTAAGACTGCGTTGAGTAAATGCTAGGAAAGGGATCTATGGAGGCAGTTTCTCGACGATCAAGTTTCTTCGCCGTCGCGGACGTGGGATCAGTTTCGCTTGCTCTTCGAAAGCAGGGTGCTGGCGAATGAGTCGTTGCGTCAACGGATAGGGCGGAGATTGCGATGGTGGCGGCGCACGGAAAGGATGGGGGCGACCTACGGAAGAAACTTGAATGTTATAACTGTGGGCGTCCGCAAAAGTACTTTACCTGCACGCAGCCTTGTAGGATCCCTGGCCACGAACATCAAGGGCGACGATGCTCTACCTTGAAGGAAAGGTACCGAAGGAAACGGCCCCCGACGGAAGCTCAGAAGAGTGACGGGGGGGCGAGTTAAACTGCGACCAAAACCAGTGCGCCTCCAGTCAAGGATGTCAGCCGGAAGAAAATGGGAAAAAAAGGCAATGGAGGGGCTACGCGTCAGCCGGGTGTGTCTTGTTTGGCGTCGGTAAGACCCAGCAACGACAAGATGCTGGTGCCACGAACGATGAATGATGCTTATCTGACGCCTGCGGCGGATGGGGGAGGTCTTAGGGAAGTTGGTGCGGAGCGGAAGGGGCGTGACGGCAGAAGGCTGTATGCGTTCATGGCGCCTGCACCGTTCGTGTACCTTGGACCACCGGAGACGGTCGTGCCCGGAGATACCAGAAATTGGAATGTCAATGTCGCGGACTTCCGTACCTGTTTCAACAATGCAAGTTTGGATGAGCTACGGTACTGGCGATGGATGTACAACCTACGGATAGCGCCTGACGATTGGGAAGAATGGGTGGTTCGCATGGTGGAGAACGAGCCTATTGACAAAGGTGTCCATATGCCGGAGGAGTGCAAAATGTGTAGCTTGCCTGGAAAGAAGAAGAGATGCGGTCGTTGCAAGATGGTGTATTGCGATGAGGCCTGCCAGAAGCAAGATTACCCAGTTCACAAAATATTTTGTTTGTGGACGCAAAAAGATGAGGTGAGACCGTCGTGGCAGGCGGTTTACGACAACAGGAGGTTGCTTCCGCCTCGATGGCTTGGATCCCATGGATTGACGTTGGCCAAGATGAGGGGGGACTTAGCCTACAAGCTACGATATTGTCACGTAATGCTGGAACCGGGGAAGACGGAGCTAATGCCACGCTACAATCGGGATCTGATGATGAACCCACCGTCGAACGTGATGCAGTGGATGGAGGTGAGCTGGGAAGGCTTGATGGAAGCTTTGGAAGAGGCGGACACCGAGAACCAGAGGATGATCTTGCGCGAAACGGCGAGACAATAATAATTATCCGGCTCCGTTCAGTCACCCAGCAGAGAAGAAGAGGCAAAGGGCGTCTCAGGACGTGGAGGAAGCCAAAGAAGTTAAGGAGGCCCAGTCGGTCTCGCCGGAAGCTCAACTGCCACAGCAACGTCAAGAGGAGCAATCGGGTGGGCAGGCAAGGACGGTGGGACCTTGGGATCAACTTAATACGGTGATTACAATTCATCGAGACCTCACGGAGGTCGAACCGGTTCCGACGACAGGGGATGAAGAGGTACCTGAAGAGGAAAAGAAGCCACTTAATACACCTCAGGAAGACAAGTATGAAGACAACGCTGCACACATGATGAGTAGTGACCCGTCGGTGTGGTCGTTGGGCTTGCCGCTCCATGGTGTACAACAAGCTGGGGAAAGATATCTGGAGTTACTTCGGCAACGTGATGAATTGGAGGATGAGGATGAACCGAATGGGGCGGATGCTAGCTCGGCTACGTTCCAATGAACGACCTACGGGGCTTATGGCATTTGAAGGGGACGGGGGAGTAAGGCTGGAGACCGAGATGTTCTTGGACTGCGGTATGACCCGTCACCTTGTTCCTGATGGCAGGATGTTACGAGATAAACAGGACGAGAACCTGGAGTTGGTTGGGATCTCAGGGCCTACGAGGACCTCGGAAAAAGGGACAGCATCGTTTGTTGGAGTAGATGGCTGTGGTGAACCGCGCGACGTGACAATGGGAGAAACGTATAGCCTGGAAACGTTGGATAGGGTGCTCTTCTCGGCAGGGCAACTGCAAAAGAAAGGCTATGCGATAATACTGCAGGGCAACGGTTTCTTTGTGACTAAAGAAAACATTGAGGTTGACCCAGGGAAGCAGATATTGGTAGGCGATTTCGATCAGGATACCTGCCAGTATACATTTCAGCAAGCGGAGAAAGCAAGGGTGAAAGGACGAGATGAAGGCAAGTGCCCCTACCCTGGTGCGTCGGCTGCGTTTTGGAACAACGATGAAGCCGTCTGCGACAACCGACCTACAATCCTTGCATGACGTCTGGCACTTTGGCGAGACGATGGGAAGACGGTTTGTCAGGATGAACAATATCAACCTCAAAGGCAAGGGGTCGTTTGCTGACCTTCCTTGCACATCCTGTCAAACGACTAAAATGAAACAACTCTCGAAATACGAGGGGCTTCAATGACTATCTGCGAACGAGCTGGAGAGGATTGGAGTGGAGACGGGACGGGAAAGATTGCGTTTCCCATGTTTGGGGGGACGCCCGTATTGCAGTGTATTTGTTGACAACGTCTCTGGCTACATCAAAAACTATTGGGTACGGACAAGGGAGCATGAGGGGACGATGAGGCAAGTGGAAGAGCTACAGGCGTGGTCATGCACGCAGACGGGCAATGTGATGAAAAAGTTCAGAACGGATAAAGAGTGGGTGGCGACCTACATCAACGATTTTCTGCGAAAAACGGGTGTTGAGCGACATTTTGCCGGTTCGTGCGGATCCGAATAAGGATGCGTACGCTGAAGCTGCGATTAAGATTGTGTTCAACCTTGCGGCTACGGTGCTGGTTGCACGATATGTGCCACTATACTTCCTACCTCTGGCGGTTAACTACTCTGTATTTCTACTTAACATGCAAGGGCGAGCGGGGGATAAGGTGTCGCGACATGAAGCTTTCTAGAAGATACCACCGCCACATTATTCTATTCTTAACCCATTTGGATGCCTTTGTGTGGTTTATAAAGGTGGAAGAAAGGGGGAGGAGAAAGGAGAGCCTGGGGTGTTCCTGGGAGTTAATGCGGAGCAGTCGGCTTATGTGGTGTGGAGCTACTACGATGGCAAGGTCAAGACGTCGGCTGATGTGGTGGTAAAGGATCCCAGGGTGCATGGGTGGCCTACTTTATACCCAAAGGGGAAGATGGCGACAGCGTCCCAGCATGCATTTCACACTTCGGAAAAAGTTCGACAGGAGTTTGCGGGAAAAAGTGACAGTGCACCCGGTATATTTTTCACCAAGGACGAGTGGCAAGTCATTAGTGGATTGCCAGAAGTGGCGTTGGGTGACCGCTCAATTGACGAAAACAACGGTACGAGTGTTGAAAACAACGGTACGGTGGTTGGGCGAGACCAACGGGGCGACGAAGATGTGGTGAGGCTGGTAGAGGTGCTGGTAGAGGTTGAAGAGACGCCGACCAGTGCCATATCTGTGGGAGCTGCTCTGGGGAGATCTGCTGTTGAGTCTGCAGGTGATGAGTCTAGGCCTCTGGAAAGAAGAGGAGGTCGGGGGCAGCAACCTGCAGAGAATGATGCTCACGAGGCGATGGGGCGTAGGGATGCAAGGGGTGTGCCTGTCAGATGGACGGGCAGCACAATCGACGTGTCGAACATCGTTGATCAGCCAAGGAGCAGGAAGAAGACGACGGCTGCCGGTTTTCGCTCCGGTGCGTTTTTGGTTTCGACACCGGTTCCCTATCGTTCGGCAACAGAGTCGGGGAAGTTTAATGAGGCAAGATTTGCTGACATTGATAAACACTTAAGGTTGGGGGCAATTGAAGAGAGGCATGTGAGTGAAAAGCCACCTGGCGAGCCTGTTGTTCCGATGAGATTTGCTGACTTTGAGAAGAGGAGAGAGGCAGGTGGTGAGGTAGTGGAAAGAAAATCGAGATTGGCTGGCATAGGATGTGCTCAACCTCGATGGCAGTACGATGCAGTAGACATACCGACTAGTAAGGTGGAGCTGGTGTGGTTAACATGTGCATTGGCTGTACTGCAGGGCACGCAGTTATTTGGTAGTGATGAGGAGAGTGCCTTTCCCAACGTAAAGCTTGATCAGGGGGTCTGGATGCAGCCGCCGAAGGGCTATGCACCTCCAAATACGTTGTATTTAGCTACGGGGGGGGGGGGTGAATGGTTTGAAGCAATCCGGTCATGTCTACTGGTACAAGCGTGTGGTGCCGACTCAGAAGCGGTTGGGTTTTGTGCAGAGCATTTTGGAGCCGACTTTGTTTGGTAGAGTAGATGCTGCGACGAGTAAGACCGAGACTCTTACATACCATATTAATGACAGTATTCATGCAGCAGCGTCATTGGAAAGCCGGAATGAGTACATGAGTGCGCCATGGGGCAATGTGAAAGATTTGGGGCCGCTGAAAGAGTTTGTATCGCTTACGTTCAAGGTTGAGAAAGTTAGGGGGTATATAGCATTACGATCCTCCAGTCTGTGTATATTGCAACGTTGATGCATCGGTTTAAGCGAAGTGATGGGAGAGAATGGATGCCTGCACGTACTCCCTGGTTGCCTGAGGGATCGAAGATGGAGCCAGCAATGTTGGGGTATAGCCCTCAAGAGATTGTGGGAAGCTATATATATGTCAAAGCGAGTGTGCCCGAGTCGGTTCTGCCCGTGAGTGTGATAGCTGAACATCAGGCTGACAGAGACAAATTTGACTACTGCGCGGCATAGCAATTTATGAGGTACTTCGTGTACGTCAAGGATCGTGGGGTTAAATTCTCGTCGGATGGCAATCGGGTGATTGAGGCGGATGCCGACTCGTCGTTGGGGAATGGGTCGAAGATGTACTCGCGCACAGGGGGTTGTGTCTTCTTGGCTAATGGGCCGATTATGGTGCGTGCGAGTGTGCAAAAGCATTTGGCTACGGATATCCAGGAGAGTGAAACTTATGGGCTATCGGATGTGATCCATGACGTGATGGCGTGCCGGAATGTGGTGTTGTCGATTCCATGGGCGGCGAGCAACGAGTTGAAGCAGGAGTTGGAGTCTGCACCGGTGATTCGGGTGGACAATCAGTCACTGTTAGTTTCAGCACCGAAGGCGGTATTTGGAAAGAAGTTGCGCCATATTGCTCTACGATACTATCATATTACCGAAGCGATAGGTAAGGGGAAGATTGTTCTCAAGTGGGCTGCGTCGAGCAAAAAAAGGGCAGACATTCTATCGAAACGAATCCCTAGCCCGTCTGTGTTTAAGAGGGGTGCTGATCGCTTGTCGGGACATGCAAAGTAGTGACATACTTGACTTTGCTCCTTAGTGTGAGTGTTAGTATAATCTTATTGCATTTTCCGCTCATATCGAATTAGGGGGAGCATTATACCAATCTGGACAACGGTTAGATTGTATTATTAATTCGATAGACCGTATTAGTATTGAGGTATTATTATCGATAGGAAGGGCCGACATAAGATTTATTTATCTTTAGTACTGACAGTTGTAATTACTGTGATCAGGACATACACGCGGCTGAACGCGCGCCTATTTTACCTCAATCTGTTTTAGTCAGTAGAATTCTCAGATTTGCCTAAACAAGCAAGTCACCAAGTGCTCCGGTCTCGGTCCTGACCTCTACGTTCAAGTAAACCGGTGGATATTAATACATTGATTTCGCTTTCACAGACTACACGCACGACTGTGGCTATCCAAAGCTTCCTCAACGAGATGAAAGTGCCAGTTCGAACGCCTTCGATCATCCAAGCTGACAATCGTGGCTCGATTATAGCTTCTACGAACGGCCTTGGAGGACCATGTTCGAGGCATTTGGATATCAAACATCACTATGTAGTAGAACAAGTACGGGAAAAACGCGTAAGTGTGCGTTACGTACCAAGCAGCGAGAACCTTGCAGATTTATTTACCAAACCATTGCCGACACCTCAGTTCCGCAATTTGAGCGATCAATTCATGGTACCGCTTGCAAACTACATCAACGATGACGAGGACTCCATTCCTGACAGTGTGCCACATGCACCGCCGAAGCGCAAGGTGAAGCCCTTCAAGCAACCTACAACCTCGAGGGGCCAGGCACGGGCTCCGTGACGAGTTGATATGTCCCCACCATAATTGCATGGGTTGATAGTAACGAGATCGAAGACAAGTGAACGATATTTCCCTTACGTACAAGCTTTTATGGGATAGGCTTACTGTGTGACCGCGATCCTGCGAGTGATCTATCACGCGGAGTAGCAAGGCTGTACTAACGTTAAGGTCTGATAGTACAATTGTACTGTTAAATAGTAAATCAGTCATTTAATTAATCCGGTCTGTCAGTCAGTATTTACATATTGGCATCCATTGCCTGAGGAACGGTATTCTTTCCATATTATTGGTTCTTCATACCATGATCAGTTAGAATGACAGTCATATATTGTTGTATTAATTCGTCTTGCGATTACCTTAATCTAATTCTGTTTTACTATTAAAGTAATTCAGTTCTCGCATTTCCTGTGAACCACAAAGTGTCCTTTCCGGATATCACTGTTCGTTGTTTAATTTCAGCCGGAATACTTATCTTGATCTATTCCATCAGGGTTATGAGCATTTCAGCGTTTGACTCTGGTCTACGGAGAAATCGTCTTCCACTGTTCTGACTGTGGCAAGAGAGCATCGATTCAGCGGGGAATATGCGACAAGGAAGTGGAGGGACGCCTACCACGAGATAACTACCTACCTTGCTGGGAAGCATCGATAGCATCTTTTGTTGAAGCTGAACAAGTTTATTCTTTATTACCAGAACAGGAAGTTGATGATGGAAAGGAACAGGAACGTAAACGTGAGGAATCGGGAAAGTCTGGGACGCGATCTAAGCAGCCTGCGGACGCTAAGCATGTGGCGCTCAGCGATATGGAGATGGACGGGGTTATGCGAGCTAGACAGGATGTCTTTTCCTTCATCTATCTATGTTTGTCCGGGCCGGCTAAGTTGCTGGCAAGGCCCCTGTCTGAGAAGAGGCCAATCGATCCGTTCGACCTGGTGGAATGTTTGGCTCAACGCTACGATGGCAGCACTCAGGAGGAGTTGCTTGCTGAACAATGCTTACTGACCAACTTCCGCTTTAATCTACAGAAGGACCTGCCTTCTCAATTGACGGAGTTCGTACGGAGATGCGATCGTCTGCATGTTGATGGGGGGGACGAGATTGGGTCCATGACACGCCTGGGCATACTGCTGAATGCTCTGTCTTGGGTAAAGTCCTGGGAGGAGTTCTACCGTACGCAGATGCGTACTGTGGGGCTGACGTTTGAAGTCTTTAGAATCAACTTTCCCAAGGAAGTGAGAATGTGGGAGGCCCGGGGGTGTGCCAAGCAAACGCAGTCAGGGGACGGCTCGTTGTTCATGACTTTTCAAGTGCCGACGTTTATGGCCAACATAAGGGCAATTGCAATCAGCGTGGCGATGGCAAGGGCAATGGCAAGGGCAAGGGACAAGGGAATAAGGGGCAGGATGGGGGCCGGGGTGATGGTGCTCAACGGGATGGTCAGAAGGACCAGGGCAAGGGCAGGTGCTGCTTTGCTTGCGGCAACTGTACGCCACGTCACCGATTTTTTGAGTGCACGAATCAGTGCTTCTACCAGAAAAATCCCGCTCACAAGTCCCACAAAGGGAAGGATTGCCCGGAGCTCAAGCAGAAGTTTGCTAACCTACTCAAACGGGTGGCTCGGGACAAGAACAAGTCTGCTGACTCCAAGCCAGCATCGTTGCACGCAGCCACTGGATCGGTGGGAGCTACGTACGACATGGATCCTTTATGACTTATTCGCCTGGCTATGACGATGGGGCATCTCTCTACATGCTGTCTGGGAATGCCGACTCAAAGGGGAGTTCTCGTGGCCCGGGCGACTGGGGCTTCGTCCAGCAGGGGGATGGGAAAATCCGCCTGATGGGTAGACGACCCGGGAGTTAGGGGGGTGAGTGCAATCAATGCTCTGTCTTAACGAGTGGGGACTGTAGGTGTCTACGGGTTCAATTATGGTTAGTACTATGTACTAACCTCCGTTAAAACTAAGTCAAATTACAATTTTGTTTTATCATAACTGTTTTGGATTTTCCAATTTAGGTAACGGTTTTATTTATCCGGCCGTGCCGGCCGGAGCGATTATATTTTATTAATGCCTTTCCGCTGAAGGCGGACCTGCGAATTATTTTTGTTTTTGGCCAGAGGCCTGACCCACATGCTTTGCTTTGCTTTTCTTTTTCTGTTTGCTTTTGCTTCTGCTGCTAGCCTTCGCTAACAGAGCATTCATTTTTCTTTTGCCGGTTCTACGTTTCTGTTTTCATGTCCGATCATATTGCTGTAAAGGACGCAGTCTCGTTTCTGGCTGGGTTTGTCTTAGATTCAGCTTCCGTAGTGAAACTGTTTGGAGACAACGCCAGTAAGGTACGAGTTGTGGCGCAAGTTGTGGAGCAGGCACCGGACAAGGACGCATGGGTAGTTAACTTTGAGCTTGCAGAAGGCAAGTTTACCGAGGAGATCCCTACCTGTTTCCTACGTAAAGAACAGTCGGCAAGAGTCAACTCTATCATCTTTAATGACGGTTCCCTGTGGGAGCCGGCACGCGAAGGCACATCGTTCGTCAAGATCAAGGTTGCTTCAAACATCGACAAGCCGGGTTATCAAACGGCAGGGGAAAACATTATTGCAATCACGGACGACAAGAAAGAATCTATCAAGAAACGTGTCAAGAAAATTTCCGAGATCCTTTGCAAGATCTACCAAGCTTCGTCCTTGGCCCAACTTGCTTCTACTTAGTACTTCAACAAAGAGTTGGTGAAGTTGCCACGTAAGCCTTCGAAGAAGGTTGTTGCAAGCAACATTGCCAAAGCACTCATCGGCAAGAAGAAGTCATGGAAAGACATCATGGAAGCGGAACTGGGAGAGAAAGCCAAGGTTGCTCCTCCCAAGCCTTCGGCTGAAGACAAAAAAGGAAAGAAGAAGCCAAAGGACGACCAGTACGAGGAATCGGACGAGGAAGATGAACCAGACGACGAACCGTCTGACCCAGAGATGCAGGTCTTGTTCTCCGACGACGACTCCGATTCCGAAGAAAAAGAGGAGAGCTCGGAGAAGAAGTCGAAGAAGAAGCGTAAGGGTGACAACGATCAGCTATGCGTCTCCGTGGACCCGAAGAAGAAGCTCCGCAAGGTATCCGAAGGATCCAAAGCAAAAGGGAAACCCAACCTTGTGCCAAAGAAGGAGGAGCCAGTGAAGCCCAAATACGTCGGACCTAACGCTAACGACGAGGAAGACGCATTGGCGGCGGCTCTTCGAGACACTGCACGAGATGAAGGTATGGACGCCGAGCCTTTGTTACGTCGTTTGGGTTTGTCCGGGGTAAAAAGCAAGCAACGCCGCAAGTATAACAGTATCTGCTGTCAGCTTTCAAAAGTATCCCAAGAGCTGCTTCGCTCGAGAATGATACGTTGGAGAAGGTTTGGAAAGGGGAGGAAATCATGTACTTGACCGAGTTGCAGCCTTCTAAGAGGTCAATGAGGCTGGGGCAACAGGCGGAAGATAAAACTAAGAAACCGATGCGTGAGTTCTTTGAGGGAGAGGTACGTTTCTTGATTGAAATGTACAGCTGCCTCAGCAAGTTTCAGCTGGCAATTCCAGATATGAACAATCATTTCGCCTACTTACGCACGTTAAGCGACCGCATGGACTTGGATTCCGTCATCGAAACCGACCAGTGCATCCGCGAGCAGTGCCCCCTTGGTCGCTGGGCTAAGGGCTCGAAGCCACTCATGATCAGTCAGCAGGTGCTTCGACTCAAATTGGAGACGGACGTCACCGACCGTGTCCATCGCTACCAGCCTACCCAAAAAAACAACAGAAGCTCAAACAACGCCAACAACGTTCCAGCAAAGAAGCGAAAGACATGCAAGATTTGGGCAGCGAACAAGCAATGCACGTTTGGTACCAAGTGCCGCTTCGGTCACTACTGTCCGGCGTGCCCTGGGAATCAAGAGCACCGTGAAGACGCATGCCCCAAGAAGGGGGACGCAACGGGGAAGGCTATCCCCAAGGCTTGAAGGAGCCCTGGAGGGGGCACAAATCAGCCATCCCCCTCCAGGGAAAAAGAAGGGCAACTCAGCAACAGCGAGACTTCCGGCGGTAGTTCAGATTCAGACTCCGACACCGTCATACTACTCGGTTCGGGCGACACGGCTCCAGGGACTGGCACGTTTGGCTTAGCAAGAATGTATGGACCACAAAAGCAAGTCTGGATCGAAAAGAGGCCACGAGGCGAGACGGAAGAAAGCACTGGCACTCCGACTTCGTTGAAGTCGACCTCTGCGAATACCCGGTCGGCCCTGTCCAAAGGGGAAAAGGCAAGTACCCGGAAAACTGTCCAGTTTTCTAAACCGGTGGTAACGAAGCGCTGGATATATTCGCCGGAGCCACCATCGCTTCCCTCGACACCGACCGAGCCTCTATACAGCGACAACGAGGGCTTGCAACCTCAAGGTGTCCCCTTCCTTCGATTTCCCCCCTGACCGTAACTTCTCATTCTTCTGAAAGCGTTAGTGAGTCTACTCAGGCTAAAAACAGAAATGATCTGCACCCTTTGTGGTTCCTTCTGCAGGCAAAAGCCGAAGCAGAGGAAGCAATAGGGGCGTGGATTCGCTCTGAGCCAGAGCTTGACGGGCTCACTTCTACTACTGCGGTACAAGCTTGCCCCCCACGTCCAAGAAATATGCTTGATGCGTCATGGATGCAAACTTTGGATGGATTGTTGTCGTCTCTTGCGAGAATTGAGAAGGGAGAGAGGTGGTGGCATGCGTTTCCTTTTGTTGCTTCCATTCATCCATTTCCATCTTCAAGCGTCCAAATCCTGAAAGGTTTTGTCAATTGTCGGGAAGTGGGAACAGTTTGGCTTGTGGCCTACCAGGGACGAATCGAAGACATGGTTTTTGAGCCCTGGGCTCTTACAGTATGGTCTTGGAAAGATGGAAAGAGCAAAGCTTTCGCTGGGGCGGTGGGGTTGGTGGACCCACGGGCCAAGAAACCTATTACGTTGATACATTTGACCCAAGGCAAGAATAGGTTTGTGCCAGGCCCCAGACTCCAACTACCGACATGCGATATCGTTATCGAGCAATACGAGAGCAAGCTCAATGTCAAGGGGATCATTGACAAGGCCAGAAGGTGCCTGCCAACTGACAAAGTGGAGTGGCTAGCTACTTTCCTCACAGCTTCGCAAACGGGGTACAGAGGGACAGGGGAGTTTCTCAGGGATTATTCCGAATGTCAGCGTGACGGTCAGAGGTTTACCCCAAAGGAAAACGAGGCGATTTGGAAAGAAGTCATGAAACAAGTTGAGGCCTTTTCAGCGGGTGCCTTTCCCCAATAAGGCCTGCAGACATCAAGGTCTGGTCATGAGGGATAAAACTGTGCCTAAAGACCAGTGGGATCCTTTCAACGACGCTGTTCGTCTCATCGATAATCAATCTTTCCCCTACGGTTTGTCTTTCAACAGCCTCTGTGACCCTACAGAAGATGACGTAGTCTTCTATTCTCATAATCTGCAACTAGCGAGAATTTATCAGAAAGGCCCAGGGTGTGTCGTATATGGTGCTGACATCAAAAGCGCATATCGGCAGACGGGATTACACCCCGATCAGTTCTATACCCAAGTCAAAGCAGTGGTCAATGCGCAAACAGGGATCGAAGAGTAATATGTGGAGAAATGCCCGGGCTTGGGGGGAGCTTTGCTGCAAATAATTGGAATAAATTTGCAAGGGTGTTGGAAGCAATCTTCGCAGCGGAAGGACTAGACATCAAGATTTATGTAGATAACTTCGATGAAGTCTGTAGTGACTGGCAAACAGCAAGGGAGCATCAAGATAAGTTATATAAGCTGTGTGAGGAATTAAAGCTGCCAGTTCACCAGGGTTTCGTTGGCTGTCTGTTCAAATCTCTTGGTTGGTCCAAGAACACGGAGGTAGGACAGTGGTATGCACAGCTGCCGTTCAACAAAAGAGACATAGTCCTCCGGGAGCTCGAAGACTAAGAAAGGGAGGGTATATGCCGCTGAAGCAATTCCAGAGGCTCTTGGGTTTGCTTGTTTCGTTGGGGTTGGTGCTTTTCTACATTCGACCGGCAGTAGGGCACATGAGATTATGTTTCAACTCCATGTTGAAGAAAGAGCTGAAGGGATGCATGATCAGTAAAAGATCAATGCATGCGGCCGCCTGGTCTCAGAAGCTTTTTGTCTCCAGTGATTTCAAAGTGCCGATTGCAGATTTGAGGCAGTTAGGATCGTTTGATGAGCATTCCTTGCTTTGGGAGAACGACCCCGGATCCATTTCGGCCATGGGGGATGCCAACTGCGTTCACACGCCGTCGGGCATTTGGGGGCGGTGCTTGGCTCATACATACACCGGGTCCCTTTTATGGCCTCAAGAGGGCAGCACCGTGGTCGAACGCCGAGTTAAAGTTGTGTGTTTCAGCCAAAGATAGCAAAGCTGCCTCTCCACAGAAAGAGCTTTACAATTCTTTGCGGTCGGCGTGGCAAATTTTCCAAGTCACGGGGATTAGGAGAATTCACATGATGGGTGACTGTAAGCCAGCCTGTCTTGTAATCAACGCTGCGTATTCTCCCAATCATAAAATCCAAAAGATTTTAGATGGTTGGCTTTGGAAATTTACGGGTGAGGGGTTGTTGGTAACAGCTACGCAAGCGCCCAGAGAGAAACTCAAAGTTGTTGATCTGTTGGCAAGCGCGGAGTGGAGAAAGTTAGCCCCCTCCGGAACTACTTTGAAGGATCCCCTGCTGCTCTAGCTGCGCCTTACCTCGTGGATGACGCGATTGGGTACACGGAGAGAGCTACGGCGGCGCGAACCAATGCATCGTACGGGAGCGCGATTAATGGGCTACGAACTTTCGCTATTAATTACTCAACTAACGATTGGACAATCCCCTACTGGAAACCGGACCCCTTGGTCGTCATCATGTTCCTTACGTACATCGCTCCGTTCGTCGCAGTCAGTACAGTTAAAGTTTATCTCTACGGGATTCGGGACTAGATGCTCAAGCTCGGCCTCGAAGATCCGACACGTAATCATTTCATTGAATTGCTTTGGCGCGGAGTGAAGCGTTCGAAGCGGGTCAAACTTGACGATCGACTGACCCTTACCGTCGATATGCTTAAGGTTATTTCCAAATGGGTCTTGGATCGAGTCATGGAAAGAAAAGGAACGAAGGCACATAAGCATCTTTAAATTGCGTGCATCACGGCGTGCAGTTGGGGTCTCTTCGGCTTGCTACGCGTCGGGGAGTTGATGAGGAGCGCGTCTGAAGCGGTCGCGAGGGTCTTGCGCAAATGTCACGTCAGGACTGACTTAGTACGAGAGCTGCGTGGAGTGTTCCTACTACTCGACGGCTCGAAGACGGACCCTTTCCGCAGAGGGTGTGAAGTGGTACTCAGCGAGCTCAAGGACCAGGCCATCTGCCCCGTGGCGTGGAAAGTGCGCTACGAAGCGAGCTGCGAGGGGGTTGGACTCAACCAGGGAAGTTATAACGCTTATTTTAGACTGGCGGACGGATCGGTACTTACCCGTGGCAACGATCAGGCAGGAATAGCTACGGAAAAGAAGAAGTTCAACGGGATTTCACTTCGACGAGGAGGCGCCGCGGCGCTGGCGGCGGCTGGTGTGCCGGAGTGGGCCATCAAGCGCGCGGGTCGGTGGACGTCGGATTGCTACCAGCTATACGTGGGCGCAGACCGCGAGGAAATCATGGACGAACAAAGGTGCATGGCCATGGGCGAACACGGCCTGTGAATTGGTTAGAAAGCCCGCCACAATTAGGTAGGAAAGTATACACACTTTCACTTGAAATGTCAGCCCGCGCAAAATAATCCTAAATACGTAAAACTAAAATACGAACGGCGCTAAAACTGACAATACATTTAAAGTTGAAAAGTGAGTGTGTAAAATCAATGCGGCGGAGTCCGCACTTTCTATCTAATTCTAACAAGACTCGTACGAGTCTGGTTATGTGTTCCGTCGTAATGATTAAAGATTTAAAATTTTATTTTAGTAAGTCTTATATGGAGTCGGTCGTATATATTTTCCCTATCGCGCAACTATAAGTATGTAACGTGAAGTTTGAAAATCGTAGTAGACATAGTTTATTAATATTACCGACGATCAAATAAATATTGATTGAAGCCGGCTTAGTTTTAACGCCATGCGGTGTATATACCGGAGATCAATCGACACTTCTGCACTTACCACGGCAATACCTACATAAAGCAGGTGCAGGCTAGGCAGCGCTATGAGGATTACATGCAACGTTATGGTCCTGAGCACCTGCGGGAGGCTCAGCCGGGGTCACCTGGTAATCATGGGACTGGGGCTATGGATGTTGGAGACGTCGAGGAGCCTGTGGTGCTTGCAATTGGGGAGGATAGTTTATCTTCGGCAGGTACGGTTGGGACTGAGCGGAGACGTGGGGCTTCCATGGTGGGAGAAGTGCTGCCGTCGCCATCGGGGCAAGGGCCGTCTCCGTCTTCGTCTTCGTCTTCGTCTTCTGTTATCATCATAATTACATATAATGATATTTCTTCGGATATCCCTACAAGTTATAGTTTACACATCAGTAAAAGATAAAATCATTTCCCTTCACGTCTGAAGTCAAATCGTTTTATTCAAGTTGAATTATATTCATTTGTTTTGTTCAAATTTACCGTTATTTACAGTAAAGACCGGCAATAATGTTTTCCATATCATTTCCCATATTTTACCATTTATCACTGTCAACTGCAATACTGTCACTTAACAATATTAATAATATACAATCAACGAGACGGACCCACCATGGACTATGCTCCCACCACCTCCAAGTGGAACAGATGAGACCGGACAAGAACAGCACGAACCCTACGGTGTAGGTGCAGCAGGCGAAAGATGGCGACAACAACTGGAGAAGCAACTGAAACGCATACTCAACATACCCGACGCGCCGTCCGATGTGAAGCGTTCACCGCCTCCAGCACCATACACACCTGAAATAGAACCACTGTTCAACGACAACGTGAGACCACCGCTCAACTATTACCCAACTGCCGGACGTGTGGAAGCTGAAGAACTACGCGAACGCCTACGACGTCATGACTACTCACACACATTCGAATTCGTGTTAATGGCAGAGAAGAGAAACCGGCTTTCCTCAATAACATATCTGGTAAGCCGCTTCCGGTGAGGACGCGGGCTACTGCCACTCCGACGTGGCTCAATGGTTATGGTCAATCGGTTAAACAGTCATTTCCCAACTCACTCATATCACCGTCATTACCATTCAACCTTGTTGCCTTGACCATGACATGCACAAAACAATCATCCATCAAAATGGTCAAGTATTCATCTATGACAAGCCCATAACACTTGACAAGAAGAACATACTAGCAAGGGGGAGGCTCAATTCACACTTGCTATACGAGTTAGATAAGCCAGGAATGACACCACTTGACCCTCATCAAAGATATATACCATACAGGTACAAGCAGAGAGAACAACTGTCACTGGCTGCAACCATCGACAACCTACCAGACCTTGCATTATGGTCAGTCAATCCTCTCCCACCACATGCACCGTACGATCCAATGATCCTACACAGAGCTCTGATGCATGCAAACCCACTCATAATGAACGAGTTTGCAAAGAGCGTAGGCAGACGCATCGCTGGCAAAGATTGGATGCGTCTGATACGTGCATGTCATGGATGCAATAGGGGCAAACCTAACAAACCCCCTATGTACAGAGGTAACTATCTAGACCTACAATATAAGCAAGGTGAAGCACTCAACACAGATTTCAGCGGCCCATTCCCCGTAATGTCAAGATACGGTAACTACTATAGAGCGGGAGTGACATGTTCTCGCTCTAAGTTTGCTTGTGACCTCTACACACCTACCCGCGAAGCTAAGCTTTACATGCCACATTTAACACGCATATTTGCTTTCTTTGAACGACAGTCAGGCAACAAACTAAAGCAGATAAGAGCAGATGGCGAGTTTGTCTCTAAAGTACTAAAAGACTAGACAGACAAACACGGCATCATCCTCAAAACCACCACACGTAACGAGCCTAACATGAACCCCTTTGCTGAAAGAATGAACAGGACAGACGACACACGCGCACTAGCAGCACAGTTAGATGCAGGCCTGCCTAACACATTTTGGGAGGACACACATAAAGCGACACTAGCTATACGAATGGTCACGCCCCTTTGCAGAGGTAAGGACAAAGGCAAATCCCCTTGGGAATTGCTTATGGGCCGAAAACCTGTGCAATCGTTCGTGTAACCTTTCGGATGCCTCGCCTGGGTGAAAATGGAAACGACGAAAGCACAGCCTGTCGCCGTGCCAGGTACTCTCATTGGCTACAACATATTTCGTCGAGTCTATAAAATCCTCATTCACGACACCAAACAGACAGCCACAGTAGAAAAACGTAATGTTTGTTTCGATACAATGACTCGTGGCTACACATGCAAAATACCTGCACGACCTTGGCAACCACTACTAGTGTCGCACAACATAACATCCTCCACCTCGCCTCCTACCACTAGCATACCATCTACCCAGTCAGTCCAGTGGAAAAACGAGGACCAACTGCCACAATTTCAGGACTCCAACACACCCAGTGGCTGGTGGCCAACAAACCAACTGCCACATTCCTCACAAAACACACTCGACACACTGGACGATGACACGACAATCCCACACACCACCAAGGCCACTTCAAGTCTTTACGTGCAACCAAGCCCATATTTTGGCTCACTCCATCCCCCACCAAATGCATTTGCTCCCACTCCAGCAACAACGGTTGCACAAGAGAAAAAGACGAACACAGCACCTTGGCAAACGACACAACACAACAGAGCAACATCAAACCCAGCCCAACACTCCTCATCTGCACCACAATTCCCTCTACCAGATAGATGGAGTAGTAACAAGGGCATACCACAAACAGGGGATGGTGCTGCAATAACTTCAACAAACATAGTTGCTGGGCCCAGGCTTAGGAAACAAACACCAGCAAACCACCCCACTCATACCGCACACATTATTTTTGCTCATGAGTTTGAGGAGGAGGAAGAGGAGGCCTTAGGACAGGACAGCTATTGTTTGTTCACAAGAGTGTTACATATCCCACAGAAAACCATAAAGTCACACCCTCAGATACATGCTGCTCAACTAGCCGAGTTACAAGGTTTGTTCGAATGCAAAGCACTGCAATTGTACCTCGAGCCGCAGCAATAACAGCGAATGTACCTCCTGTCCATATCTACAGGTCAGGAGAAATACAAATCGCGACTAGTAGCTTTAGGAAATAGGATGAAAGAATACATTCATTACAATCCATATGAATGCTCTTCCCCCACCGCCCAACCAATGTTTCTTTTGCTACTAGTATCTTATGCTGCATTCAATGACCTCATGATCTCACCTCGACTTTTCACAAGCCTATTCCCATGCAGATATGAAGGACATTGCCTTCGCCTTTCCGCCTAAGGGATACGAAAACAAAAGCGACCCTTCATTGATTCTATTGGTCAGGAAAGCACTGTACGGAACCCCCCAGGCAGGGCGAAGGTGGTTTGACCATGTGTCTACTAATATGAGAAGTATAGGATATAAACAGTCAACATTAGACCCATGCATTTTCTTCCTACCTTCAGTCACAGGCAGACAGAAACTACCCCCCTATCTACTGCGCACTGATGACTTGCTCGTGTTTCATAATACCAAAGACGAGCACAATGCCCTGTTCACCAAACTGAAACATTCATTTAGAGTGAAGGACCTAGGACAAGTCAAAACATTTTGTGGCTTGCAGTTTGTTAGGACTTCAGAGGGCATAGTCATACATCAGCATGAATACATTAAGGGCATGCTTAGGGATTTCAACTTCCAAGAAGCCAAGCAAGTCGCTACCCCTACAGCGACGACTGACCCTCCCCCAGCCAGCAAAGAAGCTATGCTTCGGCGTTTCTCGCTCCCTCGCTTGCTTGGCGCCCTTCTCTGGCCTGCGACTCAGACTCAACCGGTCATCACCTACGCGGTCAACCACGCGGCGGTACTCGCATCAAAGAAGCCTGACGTGGCGTACTCAGCAATAGCTCGCATCCTCAGATTTCTGCGAACACCTAGAGGGATTTTCTTCCCATTTCGGACCCGCAGCTTCGAGCTTATATCGTATTCCGATGCCAACTTGGGCGCATGTGAGTACACGCGACGATCAAGAACCGGCCAACTGCACATGACGACTGGGCCCATCGCATGGAGTTCGAAGCGCCAACCCACAGTCGCACTATCGACTCAGGATGCTGAAACGATCGCCAACTCAACGACATGCCGAACAGCAATCGCGATATTGCATATGTGCAAGGACGTTGGAATTCCGTTGCCGACGCCATCAACTATCAATAACGACAACCGGGGGGCGGTCCTGAACGCAACGAACGGCATGGCCACTGATCGCACACGCCACTTAGCACTCAAACACCATTACGTGGTAGAACGAGTACGGGCTGGCGAAGTGATCGCACGACACGTTTCGACGAAGGACAATCTGGCGGACATGCTGACGAAGTCACTACCGACGCCACGTTTCCTGGAACTAGTCGCACAGTTTACGGTGTTGCTCAAGGACGCTTTACCGCAGTTTGAGGTTTAATGCCTCTAGCTTTTACAGACACTTAGGATGGATTTATTCAACAGACTTGCTACACCGCTGCAAGGACCTGCATCCTTTGATGCTTACGAAATTTTTTTTCATTTTTAGTGTTAATGCAACATTAACATGTATCATACTTCATCATCATGAATCGCTCGTTTACGTATAGTTTCATATGGCCAATCATGTTAGTAACTTGAAGATAATATACATATACATATATGTTATGCAGAGGCGGAGAGTAAGCAATAATATTTACTAAATATATTGTTACCTTTTATGGTCAATTTCACGACATAACATGTATATTTGACCGATCATATTCATTACCATTTTCACATTTCTTATCATAATTATTATTCGTTACGTTGATATTACCGTTATTCACAATTAGTTGCCAGTTAGTATAGATTGGCTCATACTGAATAATCACTTGAATTTCTGACCACAAGATCAGTATATAAATTTGTGGTATTTATTTCACTATAAATTTATGGTAAATTAGATCGAGTTTCAGTCATTGGTTTCTAACCATTGATTAAATTCATTATTGTTCCTTCAACCTTTGATCAAAGTGCCTCAGCGCAAACGATTATTCAAGTATCCGGAGACTAATGTCTACTAGTGTCCTTACTCTTTCCACATACACGCGTATATTTTTCTTTAATCTTTGTTTTCTCCATTCTGACTTCTTTTGCTTCGCTAATTGTTTGTAATCAGTATTTTTATTATCTTCTTCGTATTTTGATAATACTTCCTTTTCATAAAACTCTCTTGCTTGTTTTTCTGCTTCTTCCTTTGTCCTCTTTTTTCCAATGTAAATTATTTTTCTTTTTTGTTCGCCTTTTTCCCTCTACCTTATGATGATTTCATTTTTTTGAATACATATTCCGCCTTTTGAAACCTTTCTGATTGTTCTCTCACTCATTCTATATTATGACACTTGTAATTCTTTAAATGATAAATAAAAATATGTCATATGTTTTCTATAAGTGTGCTGTAGAAGGCTATGTGAGTGCTTTTGTTTCTTTGTATTTACTATCAATAGGAAACCTCAAAACCTAGAACGAAGGCTAGAATTTGATAAAATTCTCGCCGAGTTCTGGGTTATCATCTACTGTAATTGGTGTCCTCCTCCCGTGTAGGCAGGTTGTAAGGGATTACCATATGCTCCTCCTCCTCCCGTCTCTTCTTGTTCAAATCCTCCTTCATCTTCGTCTCCTCCATATCTTCCTTCATCATCCCAGCCCTCTTCTACTCCTCCTCCTACTCCTTCATCTCCTCCTCCTTCATTCAATCCTCCTCCTCCTCCTTCATTCAATCCTCTTCCTCCTCCTCCTCCTGCTTCTTCTTCTTCTCCTCTTTGATCTGCCTCCGAGAATTCACTCACTTCGGCGGTCTCTGTCGACATGATGTCGTAGTAGTGATCAACAGGAGGACAGTGTCAGCTCCTATGTTTGGTTTTTGTTCGTTTGTGTTCTGTTCCTCCTTCAGTCGATTGAAGTGAGGAGAGAAACTAATAGAGAGGGTAGAGTGAGATTCCCTGTCCTCTATGAAACACTGTTTGTATGTTTGTTTTTGTTTGAGAAAAATAGTCTTTGAGACTTTCTTCGATTTCTTGTTCTCTTTAATCAGATTACTTTCTCCTCCTTCTTTTCTATATTGTATCTAGTATGAGGCACTTGGACCTACACATAGATAGTAATAGAGAAACTAGAAAAGCTCTCCTTGAGAAGTCGACAGTCGGTCGGATCCTACCTTTAGAAAACGATCACAGATTTGCAAAAATACTCTGACGTATGTGTGAGATAATGCAGATAAATGCGCAAACTAGAAGGGTAGAGCGTTGTGTTTTGTGTGTGTTCCTTCACTCTTCTGTCCACCTCCTTCTTCTTGCTTCTTGGTCTCTGTGTGAGAACAGCAATAACGACAGAGAGTTTGTATCTGATGTCTCCTTGTGAGCACACAGATATGGATTGGGCTAGAGGGTACGAGACACCTGCTTGAGACCAATCAAATGATTTGTTTTGTGAAAGAGTTATGAGGGAGCTGTGTTGGAGTATTTGTTTTCGTCTGACGTCCCCGTGTGAGACAGGTCAGTGAAAATTCACTCTGTTGCCTGTGTGGCAAAGCAGAAAGAAATCACCCTAGTGATGTGGACTCCAAATGTAATGCCCCCAACGATTCGCTCGTAAAAGTCGGTAATACAACCAAACACAGTCCTCAAGAATGAGAATGATGTCTCGTTGTATTAGCTCAGTGAAGCCAAAAAGAAAAACGGCAACAGACCAGGAATAAAATGGCATCAGGTCCAATCCGGACAAATAATACTGAAAAACAAGCTGGTGCACCTGTCACCAGGAAAAAGTACTTTTTACCGGCTATCCGGGGGTGATGCATACAGCTTGGAGAGTACGCAGTCCGTCTACGTTAAGGTATTCCTCTTCATGTCCGGCGTTAGACAGTCGTTATATTATTAAATATTGAGTCACTGTAAAAAATCCAACCTCTGTTCTTATTTATATAAATTAGGATCAAAGATGGTGGAAAATGTGGGAGACTAGCGGAGCCAAAAGCAACCAAGGCAAACACAACTGAGCCAATTTCCGTGGTCACGATCCTGCCTAACGATAATAAATTCCAGTCTAAAAAGTGTAACCGTCACTTCTAGTACTAAATATTAATATCGTTCCCCGGTTAAGATTGTTATTATTATTAATAATATTCAAACTATTAACTGCCTCTTATTGTGTCTGGATTGACACAGGGGTATATTAAAGTAGCACATATTTACCTATCTGCGCCTACATTATTATAACTGGACCCACTATGTGTGGGCAGATATAGATATCCACTCGGTCCGGGTGACATAGATAGATTGATATTAATTATTCTGTTCTGGGATCTAGCCGCATAACCCGGCTATAGACATGGAATACTAGTTACTAGCCTAGTAGTATGGACTATTACCGAACTTTTACCTAATACATTTATATAATGAAAGAATACTTGCCATTCGTAGGGAAGCATAAGACGTAGAAGGGAAGTTTTAAACGTATGACTCACAGAGTCCGAAATAAAGGGGGAAAAAAGGAGGAGGGGAAAAGACGCTAAAAAATAAAAATATAAAACGGATGGAAAAACAAAAGAGAAGAAACGAAAAATAAAAGGAGAGAGAACGACGAGAAAGTGACTCTAAGCTATTAGAGAAGAAGAGAGAGAGCAGAAAGAAAAGAAGAGAGCGAAAAGAAGAAAGGAGGAAACAAAAAGGTACAGAGGGAAAAGATCAGAGGTGCGAAGGCAGGAAGAAATAGAAAGAGAAGAGAATAGAGAAGGAGAAAAGAACGAAAACGAAAAGGAGGAAGAATGAAAAGGGGAGAACGCAAGGAAGGAGAAAAGAACGGAAAGGAAAGGGATAGACACAAGGAAGAGCCAAAGGAAGCGATAAGGAGAACACAAGATGCAAACAAAGATAAACAAGCACAAAGGAGGCGGAAACAAGAGGACGAAACCACAGGCTACGCGCAAAAGGCACAGGCCAGAGATCCCAAAGCTGTAAAGGAAGCATGTAAGTAGGCGAACATAAGTAAAAAAAACAAGAGCAAATAAAGAGAGAAGATAGCAGACTACAGAAAGAAAGTGGGGAGGTGAAAGAAAGAGATGAAGATCAGAGAAGAAGACGGTGTGAATAAAGGAAGGGAATGAAAGAAGTAATAAAAGGAAACGAAGGAGACGAATGGGGAAGAGAGGAAAGGCAAAGGGAAGGAAAAATTTTAAAAAAAGGGGGAGGGGGGTGAAAATTGAAAAAGTGAAGTCAGACAACACACTAAAGAAGGAGAAAGGAACAATAAGAGAAAAGAAAGGGCAAAACAGAGACGGAGAATTCATGAAGAAAGATAGGTTAGAGAACATGGGATGGTACAGTGTAGGGTTATGCAGGAGACCAGATGCAGTTTAGCGTCGTGCCCAGGACAGATATTTTAATATCAGTATGAACTTGACGATGAAGTTGAAGTTGAAGTCCTGGCGCCACTACCAGCATTCGGTCGCCATCAGACTTTTAAAAAATATTCCATCAGATTACTAGTACTGTTATAAGAATAGACAGACAGATAGATAGATTTCGCTTTTCGATTCTTGTTTTCAATGAAAAGAAGAATGAGATAGCTGGTGTCATAAACACAAAGTACAGGAGACGGGTGATTATCTGAGGCACCTACTATATGCATTGGGCGTTGGAACTCCTTGCGGAAAAAAAATAAATAAATAAAATTAGAGTCTCCAAAATTGGGATGTTCCTAAATCTCGATGTCTTCGGAGCAGGGATGTCCCTTCCGAGGGATTTCCCGAAGTGTCGCTACGAGTGTCTTAGGGCCCATCCCACCCCCAGACCCCCAGCCCTTTCCAGCTTAGAAATTTAAGATCTCCAAACTCAACAAGTGACCTACCCCAAAACAGCCCGCAGCCTGAGAGATTTGATCTTTCCATCCCAAGCAAGTGCGCTGGGCTATATGTATGAGAAAGCGCATGCGGCACCTCTGACTTGCATAGGTACTGAAGCAATATAGTCAAGATCAAGATCAGTATCTCTGGGCAAGAACGCGGGAAAACCAAATAACATCGATTCTGGGGCTTTCTTAGTTTGAAAACATGCCAACTTTTTTTTGTTTTTTACCTCGCGAACAAGGGAGATCAGGATCACAGTAGGTCGCATTACAGAGCTTATGGATAAATATAGGTGCCCTTAAATGTATCCTTACCTGTGTCCACTTCACACAGAAATCATGGAAAACGAAGTTGAGGTAACAGAATTCATGCTGAGTTTCCCAACAATATGTAACCTGTCTACCTAGATATAGAATTCAAAGCATGACATATGTGCAATTGTATACTATTTCTAGGGGCTTGTAGTGTATGCACATGGAATGAAAACAGCTATCTCGGCCTTATTCATATAAAGAGATATAATCAAAGTCCCGCATTTTCTTTTGGGACACGTCTTTCTTTCTATCTATCTATCTATCTATCTATCTATCTATCTATCTATCTATCTATCTATCTATCTATCTATCTATCTATCTATCTATATATCTATGTTTATACTAGACTAACAGTCTCGAAACTCCATCTGCTTACTGGGTCCTCTGTAGTGGAGGTGGGAGCTCGTTCTGCAAGGGGCGCTTATGGAACGAGCCCTGGCCCCGCCTGGTACTAGGGAGGTTTGGTATCGCCTGTATCAGTCCCTTCCGTGCAAACATCACGGCTTAGCTGGGCATCGGGTTAATACTTTATTCACAGACTTCCTTGGTTGACGAAATCAGACGCTCCTTTTTTCTGACATTAGTCGATATCTCATCTATCTATCTATCTATCTATCTATCTATCTATCTATCTATCTATCTATCTATCTATCTATCTATCTATCTATCTTTTTGAAATGGGTGCCATCTGTCGACAGACAGAGAAGTAGGGCATGGTGTGGGTGTGCTGGGCCCGACAGACAGAGAATTAGGGGATGGTGTGGGTGTGCTGGGCCCGTGGTGGGGTGCCTTATGTGTGCCTAGCCATACGCCTATAAGTCACATGCCAAAATAGCGACGGGAAGCACAATCCTGTTCCCTCAGGGTGCCCTTTCTCGCTTGTTGAGCCCGGAATAAACCCACAGTGCTCTGTCGGTTTATACTAGACTGTCGAACAGTCTCGAAACTCCATCTGCTTACTGGGTCCTCTGTAATGGAGGTGGGAGCTCGTTCTGCAAGGGGCGCTTATGGAACGAGCCCTGGCCCCGCCTGGTACTAGGGAGATTTGGTATCGCCTGTATCAGTCCCTTCCGTGCAAACATCACGGCTTAGCTGGGCATCGGGTTAATACTTTACCCACAGACTTCCTTGGTTGACGAAATCAGAAGCTCCTTTTTTTCTGACATTAGTCGATATCTCATCTAGTCAGTCTGTTTTGTCCAAGTATGTAGCCTCAAAAGGAACTACCAGGCCTGGGTATTTCAAACTTTTGCTTGCAGACTCCCTCATTTTGCATGGTAATGAGTGTAATTCTATCCCTGCCCTCGCACAGCCTGCCCCCAGCCAGCCTAACATGCAGGATAGCTTTGCCCCATGCATGCAACTCCTCAAATACCCACAGGTACCCATGACCTATCTATCTATCTATCTATCTATCTATCTATCTATCTATCTATCTATCTATCTATCTATCTATCTATCTATCTATCTATCTTTTTGAAATGGGTGCCATCTGTCGACAGACAGAGAAGTAGGGCATGGTGTGGGTGTGCTGGGCCCGACAGACAGAGAATTAGGGGATGGTGTGGGTGTGCTGGGCCCGTGGTGGGGTGCCTTATGTGTGCCTAGCCATACGCCTATAAGTCACATGCCAAAATAGCGACGGGAAGCACAATCCTGTTCCCTCAGGGTGCCCTTTCTCGCTTGTTGAGCCCGGAATAAACCCACAGTGCTCTGTCGGTTTATACTAGACTGTCGAACAGTCTCGAAACTCCATCTGCTTACTGGGTCCTCTGTAATGGAGGTGGGAGCTCGTTCTGCAAGGGGCGCTTATGGAACGAGCCCTGGCCCCGCCTGGTACTAGGGAGATTTGGTATCGCCTGTATCAGTCCCTTCCGTGCAAACATCACGGCTTAGCTGGGCATCGGGTTAATACTTTACCCACAGACTTCCTTGGTTGACGAAATCAGAAGCTCCTTTTTTTCTGACATTAGTCGATATCTCATCTAGTCAGTCTGTTTTGTCCAAGTATGTAGCCTCAAAAGGAACTACCAGGCCTGGGTATTTCAAACTTTTGCTTGCAGACTCCCTCATTTTGCATGGTAATGAGTGTAATTCTATCCCTGCCCTCGCACAGCCTGCCCCCAGCCAGCCTAACATGCAGGATAGCTTTGCCCCATGCATGCAACTCCTCAAATACCCACAGGTACCCATGACCTATCTATCTATCTATCTATCTATCTATCTATCTATCTATCTATCTATCTATCTATCTATCTATCTATCTATCTATCTATCTTTTTGAAATGGGTGCCATCTGTCGACAGACAGAGAAGTAGGGCATGGTGTGGGTGTGCTGGGCCCGACAGACAGAGAATTAGGGGATGGTGTGGGTGTGCTGGGCCCGTGGTGGGGTGCCTTATGTGTGCCTAGCCATACGCCTATAAGTCACATGCCAAAATAGCGACGGGAAGCACAATCCTGTTCCCTCAGGGTGCCCTTTCTCGCTTGTTGAGCCCGGAATAAACCCACAGTGCTCTGTCGGTTTATACTAGACTGTCGAACAGTCTCGAAACTCCATCTGCTTACTGGGTCCTCTGTAATGGAGGTGGGAGCTCGTTCTGCAAGGGGCGCTTATGGAACGAGCCCTGGCCCCGCCTGGTACTAGGGAGATTTGGTATCGCCTGTATCAGTCCCTTCCGTGCAAACATCACGGCTTAGCTGGGCATCGGGTTAATACTTTACCCACAGACTTCCTTGGTTGACGAAATCAGAAGCTCCTTTTTTTCTGACATTAGTCGATATCTCATCTAGTCAGTCTGTTTTGTCCAAGTATGTAGCCTCAAAAGGAACTACCAGGCCTGGGTATTTCAAACTTTTGCTTGCAGACTCCCTCATTTTGCATGGTAATGAGTGTAATTCTATCCCTGCCCTCGCACAGCCTGCCCCCAGCCAGCCTAACATGCAGGATAGCTTTGCCCCATGCATGCAACTCCTCAAATACCCACAGGTACCCATGACCTATCTATCTATCTATCTATCTATCTATCTATCTATCTATCTATCTATCTATCTATCTATCTATCTATCTATCTATCTATCTATCTATCTATCTGACGTGTTTTTAAAATTGAAAAAATTCAAGTTTCGTTTGAAAAGTCTTCCATGTCGGATTTATCACGGAGCAAGAGCTTGAGGCTCGGGGATACTGCATGCTGTGAAACTTTGTGGTATGCTAGGACATTCCAACTCAGGTCCGTTCCGGGGACATTCCTTCGGTAAAGACGACCGAACATGAGGACATCCCATCTGCAGACGCCCCCAAAAAGTTTTCAGGAATTTACCTAACCTTTTTTCTCACTCCTTACTTCGACGGGGTTCCAGCCCCATGCATACAGTTTAGATCTATATTGCTACGGGCCTGCAATTTGTGCATATGGAATAAAACCAACTATCTCGGCCTTCTTCCCAGAGAAAGATAGAATCACAGTCCTGCGTTTTCATCTGGGAATCCTCTTAGATAGATAGGTAGATAGATAGATAGATAGATAGATAGATAGGTAGATAGATAGATAGATAGATAGATAGATAGATAGATAGATAGATAGATAGATAAATAGATATGTTTGGGCTATCAGCTCTGCATATCCGAAGACATAGGCATCCATGCCACCCTGCCGCCGATAGGCGACTGGGTAGCGGGCTGGATAGATAGATAGGTAGGTAGATAGATAGATAGATAGATAGATAGATAGAGAGGCAGAGACAGAGATAGGTTAGAGACAGAGAGAGAGAGAGAGATAGATAGATAGATAGATAGATAGATAGATAGATAGATAGATAGATAGATATGGTCTATCAGCTCTGCATATCCATTCCACCCCGCCGCCAATCGACTGGGTAGCGGGCTGGATAGATAGATAGATAGATAGATAGATAGATAGATAGATAGATAGATAGATAGATAGATAAGATAGATAGATAAGATTCGCCCTTACTCTTACCGATGTTCGCCTTCTTACATGTTTCCTTTTCATGCGCACAAAAAGCAAGCGTTCTTCATTTATTGAAGTCGTTTAGTGGGGCAAAACATACAGATATAGATAGACAGATAAGGGCACGAACACGTTTGTTGTTGTTGTTGTTGTTGTTGTTGTTGTATGCAGCCAAGAACAGGGACAAAGACGCTTTCCTGTCAGGATGCAAGGCCAGCCATCTAACAAGATAAAAATGAAAAGCAAAAGAATAAGGAATAAAGAGGAGGAGGAGGAGGAGGAGGAGAGAAGAAGAAGCAGAAGAAGAAGAAGAAGAAGAAGAAGAAGAAGAAGAAGAAGAAGAAGAAGAAGATGACTGTAGTTACATAACCAGTACAATCGCTTCTTTAGCTTTATGTATTAGTAGCAGAAGTAGTGGTAGTACTGGTCGTAATCGAAATATTAGTTATGGCAGAAGTAGTGGTATAAGTAGCTGCCTTGGAAGTATTTGTAAGAGCAAAAGTAGCGGTAATAATATCACTAGCACAAGAAGAGGAGGAAGAGGAGGAAGAGGAGGAAGGAGAGAAGGAGGAGAAGGAGAAGGAAGAGGAGGAGGAGAAGGAGGAGGAGGAGGAGGAGGAGGAGGAAGAAGAAGAAGAAGAAGAAGAAGAAGAAGAAGAACTGTCCGGACGGCATTGTGTCTCATGCGTGTGAGAAGCAGGGTCAGGAGAGGCTGCAGTCGCTTGATCAGTTAGGGGCTTTCCTGGCACCATCACTTGGTACGCTTGCAGGCGCGCAGACGTGTCCAGCACATATTTTGCGCCATGTCTCGCACGCAGTGGGTACCTCATCACATAGCAGTAAGCCAACAGTTAAATCAAACTTGATTGCTTGCTTGTGCTGCCAGATCTCTTGCATGACTGGTGCATGCGAGGATGTTCGTACTTGGCCCACTCGGCGAAGTGGTGGAAGACCAAGGTGGCTGCACAGGCCACGTTCAGCGACGCGGTCCCCACTCCGTACTGTGGGATGTACACCTGCACAACACACCGCCTCATCTGCACCCCTTCCTTGAGTGACTTCTCAGACTCGGGGCACAAGGCTGCTGGCCTTTGCTGGCTAGTTTCCAGCTGAGCCCGACATGGTGCCATCAGGGCCTCTGTTATCTATCTATCTACATATCTATTTATCTATCTATCTATCTATCTATCTATCTATCTATCTATCTATCTATCCATATATCTATCTATCTATCCATCTATCTATCTATCCATCTATCTATCTATCCATCTATCTATCTATCTATCTATCTATCCATCTATCTATTTATCTATCTATCTATCTATCTATCTATCTATCTATCTATCTATCTATCTATCTATCTATCTATCTGTCTGTCTGTCTGTCTGTCTGTCTCTGTCTATCTGTCTATCTATCTATCTATCTATCTATCTATCTATCCATATATCTATATCTGTCTGTCTATCTCCAGCCCGCTGCCCAGTTACCTCCGGGTAACGGGATGGAATTGATGCCTATGTCCTCGGATATGCAGAGCTGATAGAAGACCAAACATATATCTGTCTATCTGACTATCAATCTATCTATAATTGCGGGCGCGGCTAGACCAGTGAGTCGCACAAGGCCTTGATTTTGGGGTTGAGCCCATCGCCTTCGTTGCCCAAGGCGAAGGCAGTGTTTCCCTGCCACAAGCACAACTTGATGAGGCGCGACAGCAGGCGGCAGGTGGCACATGGTAGAAGCCACAAATAATTAACACAGCAAGGATTTCATGCCACTAGCTGCAAACTTGTTGTCTTAGTTTGCATTTTGGCTATACATACTGCCGAGCGCCCCCACCTCTGTCGGCTGGGAGGATTCGTTGGGACAAGGACGAGGGAGTGTTTGCAGAGGATGGCGTGTTATAGCTGCAGACCTGGAAAGGCCTGTCAGTCACAGGCACGGCGGTGGGGTCAATCTCTACCCCGACGATGGAGAAACCCTGCCACCAGCATGGCCAGAACAGGTGCGCGGCTGTTTGATTTGCTGTTTGATTTGCTGGACAGCTGGACCAGCCTTGCACTAGCAACTAAGCTGCATGAAGGCGCCCTCGCTTGCAGGTGCCGATGCTGAAGATACAAGATTGGGGTGTGCTAACCTCCTCTTTGAGGGATGCTACACATTCCTCCAACGTTTCAAAGTGCACCAGCCTACATCAACGTTGCTCAATACCTTTTCGCAATCTGTCCTCACAGCGCATTAAAGGAGAGTTAGCTGACCTGAGATAATTTTTGGTGTTGAGGTTTCCGTGAGTCGCAAGCTTCTTCTTCCCGACCAGATAAACCTTAGTCATGCCAAAAGCCACCGCCG